>JAFBJU010001018.1:0-194814 GCA_016785305.1 Colistium nudipinnis | reverse complement strand
AAACAGACTGAGTAATGAGCAAGAACACGTTTAAAAAAAAAATAATAATAATCAAGGGTCATGGTCATTGTCAATCATCTAAACAAGTCTGAATGCAAGAGAGCACCGGCAGAAAACACTCCTCTGTTCTGCTGTATGCTTGCCGATGGGTTATGCTGCTTAAGCGTATCATACACTGAATTCATTATACATGGGTGCAGACTGTAATCACTGATGAGAATATTCACCAGACCTTAACTTGTACACTTTGTTGCCGCAATAGGGGGATTTACAATTACATGCCACCGAAATGTCTGCCTGTGTTAGAGAATCTCATTCATCACGCACCTCCAACACACCAGGAGAACCTGCTTCACACTTAGTACTGGGTCACAAGTGATTTGCTGTTCCTCGCTCTCAGCGCGGGCGAGCCACTGTTGTGTGTCTTGGGTTGTGCGCCTAATATATAGCAAATATTGCCACTGGGCTCCAAAAGTCTGAGACATGTCACTTGAATAGGGAAATTGGTCTCTTATTTTTTGGAGCCCACTGCATGTATTGTTTGGCTAGGTGTGCATCTCTAAAACCTGAGGTTGGCTCCTCTGCATGCAGCCATTCACACCAAATAACAGAGCATCCATGTCAACCAGTGAGATATAGCAACAGAGCGAGGGAACGTGTCCTCCTATGGCTGAATATCTCAATGTCAAGATTTAGTCACGATTAGTTTCTTTGCCCAGTCGAAATAAATTTTTTTCCTCAATCAATCCTGCATGTTGATCGGAGAGAGCCATAGTGGACAGTTTTTTATCTTTTCATGCAGGTGCTATTTTAACTTCAAGAAAAACAAATCAATCCAGTATAATACCATCAATCTGGTGTAATGTATGGCCAAATATTGCATGTGTCTTAGGAAGTAAAATTTAAAAAAAATCTGTGGAACACCTTCGCATACTCCATACAGCACATCTTCTTTTGGTGGAAGCAGTGTTTCAAATACCCGAAATGACCAGTTCTGGTTTTTGTTCTCAATGTATGTCTTCAAATTTAAAAAAAATATGAAATTATTGTGAAAAAACAGACGAGCACATAAGCAATGCAGGTGACTGGGTGAGGGGGAGGAGAGTGTGGACAAGTGTTTGGAGCACAATGGTTACCGGGTGTTTGGCAGTCAAGTGAGCGTAGGAGAATGGGTTTGTTGAAATTGTTGTGTTCATAAATTGCCACTCTGAGAGAGAAAAAGAGCTCTCCGACGCACAGTGCCCCGCTTGTAAATTCCTACCGTTGCCAGTCTTTTTCGCTGTCTAAAAGTCACCCTGCGAGAGATTTCTGAATGAGCTCAGACATTCAGGCCGCGGATGGCAGACTGTTTCAGCAGTGAAACGACGCAAGTGAAGTGGTATTAAGATGGCCGCTGCAACTCAATGCTGATGATAAACTATTATCAGAGCAGAAGGGAAAATATATTGACCTGTTTTGTTTTCCATTTGTTGTGTCTGTTATCGGAGCCATTCATAAATGGCTCCGATACCGTCTGTCCCCGTGGAGGCTGAATGCTGCTTAGATTGTGTCTATTTGCATGTACAAGTAAGCAGTCACTCAGGAAAAATGACCTCACTCAAGTTAATGCGTGTCCAGACGCCTCTGAAAAAACCCCAAATTGCTGGCTGTGTCAAAAGTCCGACGTCAAGAGATGTTCTCTGTCTGCAGGAAGCAGCTCTTCATAGGATTTAAATCCAGGTAAAGAATCCATAATGAAATTGTCTCCCAGTCCACATTCGTCAACAGTAGTATGCTCACTCCAGGAGGTTAACGCTTATCCTCCCCTCTCTTTGTTTCATGTAACCATGGTGCTAGCTAACCACTCACGGTCACAGTGTGCCATCACAAATTCACTCTTCGTCTGTGAGACACAAGCCGCATTGTGGACCCTCTTTGCAGCTCGCATTACCATTCACCTCGTGCCCAGATTGTATTCTCATATGAATTATCCATATTATACCTGGAATTAAAATAAAAAAAAACTCTCTCCGCTAGCCAATGCGTCTGCAGTTCCACTGCAATTACAATATCCAATCCTGACAAAATCCATTCACAGTTAATGCAGAATTAGGCTTCTAATTTGTAATAAATATTATCCCACTAGCTGAGTCTACTTGGCGCAGTGTACTGCTGCAACAGAAACGGCCTGCAATGTTCCAATGCACCCAAATGCTTTTATTTATTTTTTCGTTTTTTTTTTTATTCTATTTGTCAATCATCACAAAAACAATATAAAGAAATAGACCAAATAGAAGATAATTAATTAATCCATAGTATTTAATGGTAAAAACAATGTTCCGTAACACTATGTAAAAAGAACATGAAACAATGTATTCTTATGTCATTACAATGCACGTTTAGGCATGAAAAAGTACAAATGCCTTTTTTCAAGGCCTAAAACCTTTTTAAAATCAGAAACCAGGACAATTTACACCAGTTGATAGTCGCTAGCGTATTATTATTTTTTTGCTGTGCACTTCACAGCTATGCTGGACTGACATGGCCACAGAGCGCCTTCCGTGTCTGATTCTGCATCGTGAGGGTGCAACACAAAGGATGTCAGAGATTGTTTTATGCTAAAACGTGAACCACTGAAAACAAAACGGACGCATAAAGCCTACCTGGAGTCAAAGCAAAATTCTCAACACTGTATATCAAGCCCTCAGAACTTTCCCCACAATAGTTACAGCTCAAGAAACGTTTCATCACCTTGATATTTGGGGCTTCTAATGTGAATTGACCTGATTCTGAACCCTGCCACACTCTTGAGTCTGTCTGCTGCAGCTAAGATGAACGGACACTGTGGGGAGGTTTTGGCAGGTATAGCCGTCTGGACTGTAACAGTGTAATTTAAGTCAGAGTGCAGTGGCCAGTAGTGTTGCTCCTCTGGAGCTGCTAGCGATGATGGTTCATCAAGCTCAAATTAGACAGGCAATGACAGTGACCCCCCCCCCCCCAAATTAGATTACAATTGACTATTTCCAGTACGCAGACAATGACAAATGATACAAATATATATATATAGAAACGTTTTTCATTCGGCCCCAAATGTGATAATCAGCACACCATGTTATAATCAGTATTTATATAAGCAAGTCTCTTCTTTCATTAATTGAAATACTGCAAGCTCTGAGTGATTTTAAGTCACGTCATGAAAGTACCTATGAGAGGTTACATTTCTATGATGAAATATATACAGTGAATTAATTGTACATACTGTAAGTTATAAATCATCATCATGCATCTCAAGACCGGAAGCCCCAGGCCCTTGCTATAAACAAAAACAGGCATATATAATATACAGTAGGCAAATGTGTGTGCTGTACATCACACGCAATGGGTACAATATGTTTTTTTGTGTTCCACAAAACCCATGGTATTTTGCGTTTTATTGTTTTGGAAAAAACAACCTAAATAAATAAAAAATCTTCTCAAATCTAATATCTGTCTTCTCTGGACAGGGTTCCGGTTGTAGTTTGGTTATGAAGTGAGTTTTATGCAGTAATCATTCAGCAAAAATGTGTTTGAATTGTGGGATTCGACTCTCGTGTAAATAACATGGTAATAAATAAATAATGTTAGCGAGGGAATTCAAGTTTCACAGCAGTTTCAGTACACGCCACCCTGGATTTTTGAGGTTAGGTCTTCTCAACATTCCTGGTGCTATGATTTTTTTGGTCAGCTGCAAATGTCTTTGACAAAAGACGGAAATTTAAAAATGCCAGTCTGGACATACGTTGACTAAAGTAATGTCCTTGCAACAATAATAACATTTTAAAATGCGTTTCTTCACTTGAACATTTGTCGCTATTTTATTTATTTTTTGTGCAGTGAAGTCCTGTGAAAGCTTTGGCGCAGTTAGAATTTTGTCACTTGGCTGGCTGTTTTAATCCTGATCCCTCTTTAAATTGACTACTAGTCTTTGACAAAAAAAAAAAAAAACACCTTTAAGCCACATCGAGGATAATAAATATGTCAAACACTGGGCCCTGACAGCCCCGAACACTGCTCTTTATAGTGAGCAGAGGTTTGAAGGGTTAGGGTTGCTGTTTCACAACACGCGTATAGAACAGTGGAAAGGGGTGAGAAAGAAATTAAGAAAAAAATGGGACATTAAGACGAATAGGTTAATGCTAATTGTCACACCTGGCAGCAATTGATTTAGTTAGCTATTAAGCGTGCTCCTATGCAATGAACAATTTAGTGTGATTGTGCTCCCTAATGACATTCATTTGCGATGATGAGATCATTTGGGAAATTAAGGAAAATGACATAGCCTAGCGTGTATGCTCTGGTCTTTATTGGCCAATCTTCACATTTATGCAACGACCAATCCTCTGGTCCTGCATAAAACACACATATATATATATGTTTTAGAGCCTAGTTTTGCAGAACACGCACGCATTCCTGACAGGACATAGTTACACTGTCCGCTCCCTTAACGTTGGGATTCTTCCTTGGCTGCAAAAAACTTCCTGAGTGGGCTGCTTGAAGCCCGGTATGTTATCTGTCAATCATTACAGCAGGAAAGCTGTTTTTTGAATCACACAACTCAGCAGGGTCAACCGTCTGGATGACTAATTATTTGCTGGTATTAACATAACTATATATAATTATATATATATATATTTTTTCATATTACCAATCTCAGTCGAGAAGACTGTAGCTGCGGCCCAATTTGGGAGCTCACCTCTTTACACTTTTGCATTCCCAAAACCAAATACATCACGCTGGGTCGACAAGACCTGTCCTATTTCAAAGGCCTGCTCCAGATGCGGCCACGAATAAGACAGCCTTGTGTAGCAGATTTTGGAGGACACATCGCTCGTTGCCCTCAGGATCTCACAATCAATTTTGCGTCGGCTAGTAACGGTTGCACTGAAGCAATCTCTGGATAGTCTAGAAATAGTAGGCCATATTACCAGATATTTATCTCATGTTCTCTTTGGTGAGGGGTCACATTTGGATCAATTAGCCCACAACCTCCAGCTGTTATGGCTATTCCTATACTTTCTCATGCCACATGGGGATTGCTGTTGATCCTAATGATTCCTCACTGAGATTTTGTCCTAGTTTAATTACATTCTCGATCTCAACGCTTTCATGAATGCAAAACCAGTATTTCTAGCTTCGATGATTCAAACATCCAACAGCGTTAAAAAGGCAGGATTTGGACGTTGATCTGATTCAACCATGCTCCAAATCCTCCCGCCTATCTTTCTAAGTGAGGCGCACTTCCTCTTCGGCTATCTACAGACCAGTTCAACTGTTGCAATCCCAATCCCATTTAAAATGCAGATTGCTGTTTTTAACTATTTTCATTGACCGAGTGGAACCGGTCTATCAGTCAATGGCCTAGCCACAGAGAAGAGACAAATAGCCTCGATAGTTGGAGCGGCATTCGGGGTTCTCACTGCTCTTTGCTGTGGCCGCATTGTCCTCTCTTCTCTCAGATGTCGTGGAGTGCCGATGCCGAGGTGAAATGATAGATACTATCCTTTACTTGATCAATAATTGTGCTTCCTTACAATGTTGACCAAGCTGCCACACTCTGGACTAATTAGATGATAAAAAGTGATGGATGCGTATTAAATTCCGCCAGCCCTTAGGAGAACTCCTTTGGGCCCTATTTCTAGCTGACCTTTTGGATCTTAACTTTATTGTACGTGGATGCCGTTGTATCAATTTGTGCAATCTTTGTGGTGCAGCAATTAGGCCGTTATGCATGGATTAAAAAAGGATAGATAGATAGATAGATAGATAGATAAAAGAGTAAAAATTTCATGTCCCAACTATATAAAGAGTAGAACAAAGCGTAAATCTCTATTGATTCTCATTTTAAAACATCACCTAACGAGATTTCCCAAATTTGCTCCCGGATAATTCACAATGGCTCTGCTGCAAGAAAGGAAAGAAATGATTCCTACTGGAGTTTGATATGCCAGAAAATCCAATAACCTCTATGAATGGGTCATACGCTCGATAGCATCCTATGAGAACCCGAGGACTAGTCGACCATTACTGGAGGGAAAATGAAGAAGGTGTAACTCAAGGCAGCTCAGAGTTCACCATGGATCGGGTGCTCCTTATAGGATCAGGGAGAGGCCACCAGTACAACCTTACACAGTAACTGCGGAATATATTCATAGGGCCTGTTTCACAGTCAATGTAATTGCCAAGATGCCTTCATTTTTAAGTCAAATACATTGTGCAGCACTCTAGGAAAAATCTAATAAAAGGCACATGTCAACCATTTTTCCAGTTTGAGCTCAGTGCTATCACAATTAACACACATTTGACACTATGGATATCTAAAAGGACACGCTTTCTCCAACTCTTTTTGAGTTCTTAACTGTGAGGCTACCAAACCATTCTAATGTGACCTTGGATGTTCCTTTCAAAGATCAAGAATCATGTGGATGAGTGTGTGTGTGTGTGTGTGTGTCTCGGGCACTGGTTTGGAAAGTGGTATCTTTGCAATCTTGAATCAAATACTTTGCGGAGGATTTAGTGCTGCTTCTACTTTTTCCACTCATTGCGATATGATCAAATACTATTTTTTTCTTTGCTCACACTCCCTTTGTTCCAATGTGCTATCTTTAGGGATGTTGAAGTTAGACTGATGCAACACTTGGCCTGCTGTGGCTCTTTCTTTAAACGTGTCAGTCAGAGCATAGTCAAAGAATGGGGTACAATTAGAGAGCAGCGTTCAAAACATGTTCCGTCAGAAGTCGCATCATGGTAAAATGCAACGTTTGGAATGGTCTTTTTTCTCCCCCTCTAATGATCTATCAGTGGAGGGTGTCCCAAAAGATGATATCCATTTGCCCTTTCCGCAACTTTGGCTTTGGGAGGAAGCCCCGCCAATATGTCCTCCACGGAGCTGCTGTGAAGGCGCACATTTCCCCTTGGCAATGCAGAAAGTAAGGCGCGCATAGCGTTGGCTGCCTGCGGGCCGCAGGGCCTTCCCCGGAGTCATTGTTCTTGGGTTAGCAAGCCGTCCCCTTGGTGCCTGCCAGGTGTGGCTCCCTCAGCATAATTAAGGTGGGATCTGCCAGGGCTTCTGGTCCACGGTCATTCATCAACTGGATCACCTGCAAGATTAATGTGCACTTGCTGCAGCGCTCCAATGGATTGCTGCCACTTGCGGAGATCATTAGCGTTGGCCTCCACAAGACTGCAGAGGGCTCCACAGTGCATGTGGAGATTTGCAGCTTTGCATACTAAATGAACAGTCCATCATTGCCTAATTAAGGGATTCTTTGAGACACTTGTGTCCAGTCCCCCGGACAGTAAACCATAACTGAAGGGCAAAGCAGATAGATTAGGTCCAGCTGCTCAGTGGCAAAGCGCAAAGTAATGAAACTGGGAGCTCGAAGGAGGGTGTGCGTCATCACAAAAACACGCAAATCCCAAAGGGACACGCGCTCACCGTTAAATAACCCACACTTTTTACAGTGGGAGGAGCTGAGCTTGATGCATTGCGAAGTCGATCCAGCTAATATTCATGTGCTGCCACTTTGAAACAGCGAGAACCTACCTATCAAACGCAGATAAAAACATTTTCAGCCTCTAAATTTCAATGATATCATCAATGTATTTAGGGTCACAATTAAAACAATAAAACAGTCAAGCAAGAGATCTCTGGCAAGCAAATTATTATCAAGGTTTAATTTCACATTTGAATGACTTTAAATCTCAAATTTTAAACCTGCGATAAGTTATTCACTTATTTGGCCGCTTTGGAACAGCATAGACAATTTTGCAGCTATCGCATTACCTTTCAAGGCCTTATGGCAAGCGTATTAGCAGATTGTCACATACAAAGCAATGTCACTCGTTCTGAGTAACGTCTGTGTGTTTGGCATGTCACATGCTCACATTCTTTCACCAGTCAAGGATCTACAGCATTTGGCTTTGTGGCACCAGTGCGCTGTGTTTTGTTTGTGTAGCTTGTCTATCTAGCTTGTGAGCCTTAGCTCTTACAGATGAAAGCGGCCAAAACTTGAATAGCGGCGCTGAGTTGGATGCGATTTATCTTTTAATGGTGTAAAATATTTTACTGTCACACAATAATGCTCAAATTTTAGTACCACATTACATTGCAATAATGAGACATTTCCACAAAGATAACACACAGTTAATGGGAAAAGATTGCGTCATAAATATAAGAATGAATGAAAATACCAAATCTACCATAAATCTGAAGATGCTAATATGGCCAAAACAGGAAGGCATCCACTTGTTGTGTCAACCACGATACAGTATCACACTGAGACGAGGCATGGGGGGGGGGGGGGGCGTGTGAGCACGGCATTCCTGGCTGTAAGCCTCCCTGTATATGAGGCCTGTTTTTCATTGACTGTGTCAGGAATCAAGAGGGCTAATCCCTCAGAGACTTCAGATGAAAGTTTGAGAGGAAATAATGAAAGGCACACTGCCTGAGGGTGCATATCGGGGTGAACGTACAGCAAGCTGGAGAGAACAGCAGCGGCGCACGACAAGCAGCAAAGGAAGAACATAACAGCTTCCCTTCGCTGCCACCCCCACCAGTCTAACTATAAATCACATACTCTGTCTCCAAGACATAAACAAATACGCGGCAGAGCACATCAGAAACTTGGCACAGCATGAATACTCATAAAATGTAACACATTCTTTCAGCTTGTAGTTTTAACGCATCTGAATGATCCATAAAAATGACTGGAGACTTTTATAAAAAGGGAACAAGAGATTGGCTTTCGCTACTGGCTCTGCATCAAAATGTGCGGTGTGAGAAAAACATCCTCCACTAAGAGTCATTTGCATATTTGGTGACTAAGATATATGTAATTACAAGGATGTTCTCTATATAATACAAAGCCTTTGGATCAGATTTGGCCGCTACATTTGGAAAAGTTCCTTTGTGTGGTTGTGCCTTTGTGTGTGTGTGTGTGTGTTTTTTTGTGTTCATTTGCATTCATTTTTTTCTCTGCCAGTGTGGGTGCATGATATGTGGAATCTGTTCATATTATGATGTGAAATGAAATGACTCAAAGAGAAGAAACAAAAATGATGTACATTGGGTTAATGGGATTGTATTGCATATGCGATTTGTTTTTCTTAAGCCTTTTGTTCATTTCTTGTTTTATTAACTTTGGGTTCACGTTTGAAAATGGCCCCATTAGGACTCACTGTAAATCTATTATATTACAATAATTATCACCTCAAGTTTCGCGCCTACTGCCACGTTGCAAAGCACAATTGAACACGAAAGCACACATGTGGACACAATCAAGTTGAACAGTGACAAGGGACATGTGATGATAAGTCCAGGCAGGCAAACAAAGTCCAAATGGGCTGCCCCTAACCACTACTCTGGGCCTAATGGGAACGAGAAGCAGGTGTGAGAGCAGGTGTGTTGATTACTCAAAGCAGGCGGTAGACTGGTAGGCGTGGCTGAGTCTGAAAAATGGAGAACCGGATTGACGCACACAAAAACAAACATAACATGTGAATTATTTCGAGTACACCAAGTGTTAAGTTAATAAACAAAATGGATGAGGAAAGTTCGGCGACAGCGTTAGATTTGTTTCCTCGCCTTCTCACACCTGGTCAGCCGAGTGCGGCTGCGACACAGCTGCAACACCCACACACTTTCCGGCAGGCAGGGAGGCGCAATACTGCATGTGAGGTGAGGTGGGGCGTGTTTTTACATTGACACGGATCCAAGTGGGAACGACCCCATATGTTTCCCTCATTCCTATGCGCTGTGTGTTCATATGACTCACCGACAGGTCTGTCCGTGTCCAAAACGTCACCAATTCCGCCTCACCATCACCACCTCCCCTTCCAATTGTTTTTTTATGATGTGTTTTGCAGACAGATCATCCACCCCCCCCCTCCTGCGGCAGATGAAATTTGTACACTCTTGACTTGGGGGCATGAGCGGCATAGATTGTACTCCGTACCTCTGAAATGGCCAAATTAGAATGCCGTACCGTTCACGGGGCCATGTGCGGTGAATGGCGGACGCCCGTAATGGTGCTGGCAGAAGAAACGCATCTGCATTCTGCTGGTCATGCATATGTAAATCTCTTCTTACCGCCGCCACATAGTAATGATTTGTAGGTAGGGCGCGGCAACGTGGCCATTAACCCCTTACAATTATTCATGTGCAAATAAGCTTCTTTGAAAGTTGCTGTTGAGCCCCAAAAGATCTCTCTGCATACACCAGAACGGCTGTTGCAGATGGTTGGTATCACTTGTGCCAGCCAGAAGCTGAATTTAGGCGAGCCATAGCATTCACAGGGGCTTAAACCATTGCATATAATTGAATTACTTGCAAACATCCATTCAGCTTGGTATAGATTACATTTTAATTACGGCAGACACAGTAATTAAATGAGTGATAAACCCTCGGCCTGATTGTGGTTCCCCACACTTCTTGATCATTTCAATTTAGAATTCTGTTTTTTTATGACAAAGGAGACGGACACATCTCTGTTGTACATTGTCCTCACTCTGTGTAATTGACATCCTAGCCAAGCATTCAGCACCCAGCCACCTTGTAATACACAATGGTGATAACATCGCTTTCCGGTGGGAAGGGGTGCAAGCATGACTGGTCATATCAGCTGCTTCCTGTCAAACGCTTTTTTAATAGCATGCCGTGTAACTTTACAATGACATATTTCCTAAAAGGCTTTTGAAAAAAGGTGTTTTGACCTTGGGAAAGTCACACTTTTTTGAAACCCCACTATTGCCACAGGTTCAGCACACAGCAGGGTAGATACAATATAGATATTTATATTTAGATATATTTTAAATGGTCTACATGTTGCGCTGACATTTTGACTACCGCTTAAAGTGGTCGAAAGATATGTATGATGTTGTATCTGTTATCAATATAGTTCAGGCTATAACAACAGCAATGTTGCAACATGGTAACAGGTACAGCCATGGCCTCCAGTGAATTCAGGGATTAAAGTGACCAAACTGACTTTATCTAACCACTGGCAGGTCAAGGTTTTAAACTAGACATTTTTTAATACAAAACTGTCACAGTAATGACGTGTCACCCTGGGAACGACAGTGTTTTCAGAGAGAATGATCAACTGCGAGGGGGGCCGCATACTTTCGTGCACATGGAACAATGGAGGCAGCTGTCTGTGATTCTCCACCTGATTTACCAATAACTGACATGCAGACCGGGTACACGCATTTGTTCTGCTCTTCCGGACTGGGACTACTCTTTGCACATTGCATAAGGTGTCTGGATCAAACAAATACGCAAAACAAGTGGGTCAAATAAGCAAAAGGTCATTGTTTATGGCAGGCATGGGAAAAAAAAGCTAATTCAAGTCTGACCCTCGTCACATTACAGCTTGATTGGTGTTTCCAAGTTGAAACCTCCTTGCATTCAAGATGCATGTTCAGGCAGATGGGTGATGAAGCTTTGACTGACCCTGAGATGTGTAATAGAAATACAAGTCCCTGGACTATCACATGAGAATATGGTTAACTTGTTCCTAAACCCCTTAAGGCTTAAGGCTTCACAGCGTCTTGCATGTTATTTTTTTTCTAGCCATACCTTTTTATGCTTTACCCAAATTAATTTCAACCCTGTGTTTAAATGTGTCAATTTTTGCTTTGAGAAAAACCCAGTCTCATTTTTTGCAAAGTGGTTAGATTTATTTGCATGCATGATAGTGGAGGTATGATTGCACCAGTTTGTTCCATTTCAGTAATATATCTTTATGGTATGCTGGGGGAGCTGTGAGAATTTTTTTTTTTTTTCTCTGTAAACAAGAACGTAAGAGTAATTTAAAGGATTTATCATCGCAAGACATGTTGTGTGCTAAGGGAACATTTGTCCAGATGTGAGATTCGGGATATACAGTAGGCTTACCTCTCCATTCAGAGGACCAGAGGGTAAATGTTCACATGGACAAGAAATATGCTTCCGCTCACTAAAGTTTGATAACACTCAGACAGAGGTTAAGTTTATCCACTATGTCGAGAGATAAAGATGCTGGTTTGGTTTTTCCATTTCTTCCAGGATATACAGAGTTCTTATCGCAGTAGTGTGACATGGTGGAAAAAAACAGGAATTCTAAGCTTGACAGAACCATTCCCCAAAGCCAGAATAGTTGTACCGGTGGGTTATTATAAGATTGTCCTCAGATTCAATTTGCATTTTCCCGCCTAAAAATGCTAACGTTTAATGTATATCAGATTAGTATATAGTCGGGACTTTCTGCCACAAAAGTAACAGTAGTATAATGGTGGTAAAATATGTGGAAATGGTAACGTGTGCATGTATGGTCTGTTTTAAGAAATGTGTCTTGGGTGTGTAATGAGATGAGCAGAAATGTGCAGAAAGGAATAGCAAAGGTAAAATTCACGTAGACAACCTTTTCAAAAATCCTCTATTGCATTTTTCGATTTTGACGGCTATTACAAGTCTGCCTTTGAGTTGAAACCTTTTTTGTAAATGTTAAAAAACACTCTTGAAATACCATGTTATGCAGCTTCATAGGATTATTATTCATCCAAGTATATGATGGTATGTTCCATATTGGCTGAAATATTGAACACTTCAACCATAATCACTTGTCTTCAAACGGTAACATAGGAAAAAGAGATTATATATTAAGAGCAGATGCTATCTGACTATGAGATGTGTCTATTTTTCCTTTCATTGGAATGGAAATACGGCTACCTTAGCTTAATAACTGGGCTTAACATGTGTGAGAGAAGTAAACACTTTCTGAATGCCCTCGCAAATTAAAAGTAGCAGAAGCAGCAAAACAAAAACATTATTCTGAAACCAAGTGAAGGTCACCAGAAACTCTGAGACGCTGCGGAGAGACCCTTATCCATTCACGCCACGTTTTGAATGAAAAGCAACTCAAGACATTCCATCAATTCACGCGCCACTCAACTGTCCAATTAGTCTTATCTGTGCTTTGCAAGAACAAAAATGTCTCATTTAATTGAAAACTTGTGATGCGAAAAGAAATGCGAAAAGTTGAACCTTCCAAAGAATCTAGGACAGAATCTATCACCTATTTATTACCCGATAACATAATCATTTTAAAGCTCTGCTTGTGTCAGTGCCTGTTTTATGGCCTGCCTCGTGCGTTGTTTAACATGTGGTTGTACCCCAAATGTACCCAAACCAAGATTTCTGCCAAAGCAGGACCCGTCTGTCTTACGGACGCAGTTTTCTTCAGACGGTAGGTGTGTTACTTAATTCTTGATGTCACATCAAACTGCAGGAGGTATTGTCACTTGTGGGGAAGGAATGCTCCGATGAATCATATGTAACATGGGTTTAGTCTGACTGATCCATCTTCTTACTTTAATCTAAAAACGTGTCAATCTCAATGTTTCCCTGAGAGCCCCAGCGCTGTAATAAAAAGGGAGAGGACTGGAATCAACAGTTGTAAAAAAGACAGGGTGGTCGTCGGGTGATGGACAAGTCTGCCGTATGTCACGCGCAAATGTGTGCACAGTATTCCGGCGGCTGAATGCCACGCGTCAAACAGTGTCATCGCGTGCGCGGTCATTCAGGACACCTCGCCTGAAACAATCCTCCACTCGTCCGCGGGCGAGTTGTTGCTGGCCGGCAGGTGCCTGTTGCGATCCCGAGTGTATAAATCACGGAGCGGGAAGGCTGTCAGCCAAGATGACACTCCTCATAAACGCTACTGACCGCTGGCCACGGCATTGTACTGCTTCATCAGCCCTCCCCATCGCAGATGAGCGCGGCGGGCACCATCCACCATCCTCACCACAGGGGAGCACTGCGAGTCCAGGGCCGGCAGAAAGCAGCTCTACACTCTGGAGTGCAAAGCTTTGAATGGTAGTGATGTATCCTTGGCAAATATTTGGGCCCAAGTGCCCACGGCACAGAGGTTCGACAAACAAAATTTGATTGCAGGGAGTTTACATCACACTGAAATGTGGCACAGGCTTTTATCCACATAGGCAAGCGAGGACACTATGATTGGATGTTTGGTTCACATTAATATTTCTCTCAAGGCTGTTATATTAATGAATATGGAAGAAAACTACAGACTATATGTACTTCCACACAATTTCTGCAGGATGACGATGATTCACCCAGACAGCGGCAATTAGATTTAATGCTTTTTTAGAGATGTTTGCAGCACTTGATGATGCAGTGAAGGTGTACTTCCATGCTCTGGGTTATTTGTAGTGCTACGCAAAGAATACATCTTTTTAATCGCGATTGATCGCATTATTTCCTTCGATTAATGGCGTCGTTATACACACAATTCAATAATGAATTCAAATTGAACGTATCGCTCACTTCTATTTTAAAAGCACGTAGTATGAGGTTTTGGGGATTTCATGCAACGAAAAATGTGGGTCCAGAGGCAAGTCCAGTTGAGAACCACTGTGTTAGCGTGAGGTAAAGTGGAGAAAAAGGACACTGCTGGGATGTACTGTGCAAGTCTGTGAAATCCCTGTTTGTTCTGGATGTTGTGACTAAGAATCTCAGTCAACAAAAGAAAAAAGTTGAGTAGTTACACAATGACAACATTAACTCCATTTATCCATTCATCCCCTCTGACTCTCCCTCCTGTTCATGTGAGCGCTGCAGCAGTTTTCGGCCCTGCCCCCCCCAAATGCTCTCGTTGGTTGAGACGCGTGAGTGCAACAGCGCAATAATAACGCCTTAACGTTCCCAGCACTATTTATTTTGAATGTTTTTACAAACAAAAACAAACAACAAACTCAAGTGTGCATCTCGATGAAGTGCAGTGATAACAGAAACAGTAATATGATTGCGATCAGCAGTGTCCGCAAATGGGCTGAAGATGGTGAACTGGTTGCTGTCCTGTCCAAAAATATTCTTTATGTTAGCCATAAGTCAGTACATTACATCTCTGCGATCTCATTGAAAGCCCCATCTCTGACGTTCTACCACGTTTATTATTTGTCATGTTTTCCTCTTTGCACCATACAGTTTAATTTCAAGTACACACTTTAATCCATCCAATAAATGAGATGTGGATTGTGTTCGCAGTAGCCGCTCCTTCCTCGGGGTATCGGGGACAAAATGCTGGTGTTTAATAATTCATATGATCTGTTTGAT
This sequence comes from Colistium nudipinnis, assembly GCA_016785305.1. NCBI lineage: Eukaryota > Metazoa > Chordata > Actinopteri > Pleuronectiformes > Rhombosoleidae > Colistium > Colistium nudipinnis. Next base: position 179,684 of record JAFBJU010001018.1, on the reverse strand, counting down.
CCCCATCATCATAGAAATCGTTTCCTCCAGCTTAATCCCCATCAGTCCAAAAAATGTGCCGTCTCTGAGGGACGGCGCACCTCGCTTCTCCTCTAATGTCTCTATTGCTATCCTCCCCTTTGATATGTGCTGCATTCCACAGACTATGTCTTGTAAGGTGGAGGAGGGAATATCATTTCGGAGCACACTTCAAGGATTATATTTCAGCTGGCAGGGTTGTTAACAGAAGCACCCTTCCTGTGTCTGAGGCACAGAAGGGAACTGACTGCAAAATGAACGCAAGCCTAACTGGGTTTCTGCGCGAGATTTATTCGCTCTGGGGGAGCATTTTATCCGGCGCACCTCGAGGACTTGGGACGGTGTGGAGGGGTGAAGATGAAATGGACTGTAGAATAAAAAGTTAAATGATGAGGTGTGAGCATCATATCGCGGTCTGCCTTTATGGCATGATTTGATATTCTGTTGTTCTTTTGATACATTAGATCATACTGCTGTAGCTGTCGCCGCGCTTTATTGGGAGCCAATCAGTCTTTTTATCCTATTTGACCGATTGCTTCATGATTTTGTGTTAATCAATTCAGCGCTGTGTATTTACTGGCGGCATGACACATGTCTGTTAATGATATAGAAATGCAACACCCCTAATGGAAAGACATTACACAAAGGCAGCGGCCGAGGATTAAAACAAATAGGTGCATTTATGTAGCAGTCCAAACGGGGTCTGCAGAATATTGGTCATTTGGCGACAATTTCCAGGACTTGGTCCATAAACGGCGGTGGAAATGATGTGTCAGATTGGGTGATTTTTTAAACAGCAAAGTGTGACGATATTGATTGGTGCTCCGTGCACTTAATCAAAGCACAGGGCAATTTAAACTGTGGGGGAGCGCGCTACAGCAGTACAATCGTGGAAGTGAGTTTTTAAGGAAGCCTAGTGCATAGGGAGCTAGGGTATGTGCTAATCAATGTCAGTTACAGTTACACTATGAAATGGTTCAAATTAAATATGGACTTTTTTTTCTTTGAAAAATGGCTTATCATCCTTATTACTGCAACATATTTATCCACAGAGCATACGTGTCACAGAAGCAGTGATCAAATGAAGGGAATATCAAAAAAAAAAATAGAAAGTGTAGCTGAAATTTGAATTAAACTTGTACATTTGAACATTGATGATCTATACATAATTTATGATATATAGTATATGTATATAACATCATATAATCGTTTTATAAAAGAAAAAACATATTACACTACCCTACGAATAATGATCAAAGAATGAATATATACTGAATGAGGGCACAGCCACTTAACACTTTATATATTTTTTTCCCCCCATCATTATCACCGCCAGCTAAATATCAAAACACCCTGAACTCTCTGATTAATGTCAAGACCTTTACTAATGAGAGAGAGTGGAATTATAAATAAGATATTGTGGAGGCTTTTATACTGCCATCAGAACAGCAAAGCACTGGAAACCCTTATGAATCATTGTATTAAATATACTATTCTGTTGAAGCTGAATAGTTTGGTTAAAAAACAGGATTTTGAAATGTATCTTGAAACAATTGTAACCCTAACCCCTCGCCTAACATAGGTAAGTGAACGCTTTAACTTGAAATATGTTGCAATGGAATGGCTCCTCCTTTGTGGTCTTTTTACTGACTTAACCAGCAACCGCCTACACATCTGGTTGAGAGCAAACATAAGCCTGTGTCACTAATGGGGTAAAAATATCCGCTGATGTGGTAATCTAGGTCAAACAGTAACGACTTCCAAGCGGATGCTGGTCTGAATGAAGTTATCAGTCGGTTTGGAATGCCCAAAGAACCCCGCCGAGTAAAATAACGTCTGTCTATTCAGGCAAGATTAATAGCAGAGTCCCCTGAGTGGTCGAACTGATTGGGGGATTTTCTATATAATCTCCTGTAGTGTTGGTGGCTACTCTATGAATAAGCTTGAGCAGATTTTTAGGAACTTCAAGGAATTCAAGTGAGTAAAGGGCTTTCGCGAGTTACAATCCCGTATACATTGATATTCCTTTTGCTACAGTGTGGGGCTGCGGAGGCACTCGATCCTCTATGTATGGATTCCGCAGGGCCTGGATGCAGTTGAGCAGCAGAGAGGAGCTGACATGCACCTTTATCACATGGCTTAAGGAGACTGAGGCTGAGGGGAAGACAGGGCTGGTGATGAATGGGCCGCGGGCCTTGCCTCCCGTCTTCTTTTGACAGAGCTGCTGTAATCTGTTACAGAGCCACTGTTGCCTCTATTAACTTCTGACACGTGCACACCTGCACACTCACTACAACTGACCTTCCACTCCTCCGCATTCAATTCCGTCCATCCCGACTGCGAGGGGGGAGCGAGGCAGAGCAAAGCAAACCATCTGAATGTATTTACCCCCCCCCGTGCTCTTTCCGAGGTGACGTCACAGCGGTGGAATCAGATTTATTTATTTTTTATCTCAAACAGAAGCCTTCTGTTGTTTTTCTTTAAACTGTTGTCAAAAAGGGCACTTTCTCCACAAAGCTGTAAATCTCCGAGACACAAATAGCAGCTTTTCAATCAACAAGTCGATTAAGCTGCAGGGTTAAAGACTTGATTCATCCAAGCACTGCGAGATGTCTATTTTTCTACAATCAAGGATATGCAGACTCATGGGAGCCTGCCATTGTTTGTCCTGGATGTTTTGTCTTTCATTTGTTTGTTTTTCACCTCAAGTTTTTTGGTGTTGGGGAAACTAGAAGTGAAGCTGCGTCAATATCTCCACCTGAAAGTTCATCAGCAAACTATAAAATTGGAACATATTGATGAAAGCAACAAACAAACAAACCCCCCTGCAAAGCAACAGCTGAACTTGAGCTACTCATCAGTAACAAACTGACATTTTTGAAATTGAAGAATGTTGTTGGTGAGGCAAAGTTTCCTGAACAAAATCAATTTCAAAGGTATAAAGTGAAAAAAATCGCAAACCTCAATTTCTCTTTGCATGTCACATTAAGCTTTAGCTTATGTTAAATGTTAATACAGGTAGATATGATGCGGAAAATCGAATCTCTTAGACAACCCTCTAATTAAGCAAAGCACAATTAAGAAGCTTCAAATCACTAGCGTCTAAACGTTTTAGAAATGATGCCAAAAATGAACATTCAAATGTCACAAGATTGACTGCCTATACATTTAAACAATAATTCACACGCAATGTGGACATATATTAAACACCATGAACCCCTTCCTGTCACTTGTTAGTCTTAATCTTTTCTCTCCCGTTAGAAAAGCCACAAGTGCAGGTACCCTACGATAAATGGAGAGGAGGATTAAATCCTGATAGCATTAGACACTCAGTGCCTTATCTGCTGTCTTAATGGAACTGAGAGCATATCCATTACTTAAACGGAATTGCAACAGGGTCAAGGAGACAACTATCAGTAAGATCTTTTTACTGAAAAATACCGAAGCCACATTCATTTTGCTGTGGTGCACAGTTATGTATAGGGCTTTTCCGATTTCACTCTAAAATTAAAAAAAAGTGAAGCTCAGTTATTATAATGCGCGCTTATATTGTATCTTTCTGTAGCCACTTAAGTCACTGGAAAAGTAAAGAAACACATTTTGTACTGTTTTTAAGTGTTAATTAAGCCCTTTTTCTGTTATTGCACATTTACATCTGCGAGTGCATCATTGCAGCCTAAACACAGCCATCATCATAAAATGGGCATAAAGTTGTTTTCATATACCCTTTGAGGGTTTGTAATACAAAGAAATAACAAGATGATACTTAGCGGGGTAGAAAACGGCGATGACATTCTAATTTGGGAGTACAACACAGCATCGCATCGTCGGGATGCGGGAGAGAAAAGAAGTCATGCCATTTAATCACTGCATAATTACGACAGCGTAGAGGTTTTCAATAAATTGAGCTCTGATGTACCCCCTTACATACACCCCTGAAGAACGCAGACAGCTCATCTACTCATCTAGAAGGTCAACCTAATCCCCAAAGCCTCCACTGGAAGTCAATCACATTGAGTAGGTGCAGCAGCTGCAGGTCACAGAGGCCACTACCTGCATTTATTTGCAGACGCACACATAATTAACCTGAATATGAACTTGGGTTATTGAACTCATTCCTGTTTGCCGACAACACTGGGATGAGCTCAGTGAACTGGTTCGCCGATAGATGTATGCCGCAACATTTCATCCAAAAATGAATGCAACCCCGAGGCCAGCGCTGACATTAACGTATCATCACAGTTGTCCACATAATAAAACTCAGTCGTTGTGGGCTTTTGCGTCTGTCTTAGTTTAACATCGCACAAGGCGGTGTGGCCAGATACCTTCGTATGCTTGGCAGTCAGCAAATAATTTTCATGGGTTTGACCCTCAATTCTATCCAAAAGTCACTACCTCATTTATCTGATATTTATTGACGACATATTAATTAGGCTTAATTAATGAATGGTAATTACATGCATTTCGCAATGCCTTCCAAATGTAAAGTGATGCTGCAGATGATGATATTGTGGCGATTAAAGCAAGAGCTCTTGAATGAACCCTGAAGAATGAACAGATAATTCCCTTGTCCAAAAAATAATAAACAGTTAATGTTATAATAGGTGAATAAACATTTTGAACCATGAAATGCAGATTTGCCAGTGCTCCTCTTTACCTTTGCAACTGTCACATCAGGTTTTAACATTCAACATTCATTCTCAGTGGACATTGGTGGCCACAGAGACTACTGGCAAAAACCAAATAGATTCATTTTCGATTTTCAAATGTTATGTTCACTTCTAACATAAAGTGAACGTGATAACCAGTTGGCTTATTCACAACCTGCAGGACTTTTATTACACCTCACTTCTCATGTTTCTTCTGCTGTCATTGTTTGTTGCTATGCGATTTTTCCACATTCTCAGCAATTAACAGTGAATGCAAAGTGTCAGAGATGATGTGAGTGGATGAGTCGTGATAAAAAAAAAAATATTCAACCAAGCTTGTGTAGCTTTACCCATGCCTATCTTCTCCTACGGATGCTGGAAATGCATCCACATTTAAAGCACAGTGTGTTTATTATGATACACTGTGCTGTCAGTAAATATGGATGGAAAGCGTTTCTAAATCACTGTTGTAAATGAGGATCCAAACAAAAATGACAAATTTGTACCCAGCTGACAGACATAGATAGGCCAGTCAAGTATTAACACTCGTTGTTTCTCTTGGGCGCTAGAAATGGGCATGTAAAGATGACGGACATGTCTATCCCGTAGTGTTTCAGCCACTGGCCACATGGAAACACTGATAAAGACTTGGAAATCGATAGGCCGCCTCGTGCTTTATGATCTTTGCGGAGCAAGAGTGCTTATGTAGCATCTGGCCTCTGACCCCGCAAGTGAATTTACCAAGACTCGCTTTCTGTTACTGTCTTTTATCTAGTCCACGAGCCCCCGAAGGCCTAACATCACTGGACATCAGAGGTCACTTAGTATCATTCATCATTTATTTATTTATTTGTTCACGCCGGCCAATTTTGGCAGAATCCAATCACGAGGGTAGAGGAGTCTGGATCCGCCCGCGAGGGGGTGGTGCTCAAGAAGCGGCGAGAATCCTGGCATCCCACAATGAATTGTCGCCTCTAACAACGCTGCGCACCTCCCCGGCTGTAGCAACAAAGGTGAGAGTGCATTTGTTTTCATGAGGTGTGTCCAGGGGAGGAGGAAGACAAATTGCAGAGCTCCGATTTGGCCGGATGCCTCATCCTGCCCTGCGCCTCCCCAGAGTGTCCCGCCCCTGGCGTCAGGGTCTGCGAGGGGAGGGGCCGGCAGGGAGATCGGGATCCTGGCCACACAATCAAAACGCAACATGCAGCGAGCCTTTCAGGGGGGAAGGCTCATGTGACTCGGTAATCCGACGCTTAATGTCGCACAGATCATTAGGGTCCCGCTCTGATCTTCAGGACGCAACAAACAATCGGTCCTGGCTGTGCGATGCGGCCGTCATCCAGACAGGACAGACGAAATTTTGAGTGCAGACGGAACTGTAAATCACCCGCTCTGCCCCTCGTATAAATCTTCCGACGCTCGCTTGAGAGCGCGACATTTTTTTTTTACGTTGGTTGACCCCTCATTTGTGGCCAGTGTTGACCCGCATGATTGGCCCCCCATTTCTCCCTTAGAAATATGTGGTTTATTGGCTTTGCTCTACACTGCAGTCGCCCTGTGATTTACTGCATGTTGTTAGACCGGAGGGGGGGAGGAGGGGGGGGGGGTGATGGATATGTCATGTGTAACCACACGGTAGTGTGTGCAGGATAAGGGCATGATGCAATATTCTCCATATTTTGTGTTCTCTTGAAGCGGCAGCATTTTTTTTTTTTTGTCTTGTCAGATGAAGGCCTCGGTTCTTATGGAAATGAGCAACTCAGTCACAGGGTGTACATGTTGAATGAAGCACTAGGATAGAGTCAATCTACATTGGCTGTTCATCATCTTTTTTTTTTCTGCCCTGTTTTAAGTTCCAATTTGAACTTTCTTCAGCTCTGCCTTTCATCTCCCCCAGAGTTGGTGCAATTTACACTTTGTCTTTCAATTCATTCTCGTCTGATGTAGTGCTTGGTTATCACTTCACCTCGCGCCTTGCCTCACGCAGGGGGCATTCGCCGCAGTGAATATGAGGCAAAGCGAGCCGCAAAAAAAAAAAAAACACCCCCCTCTTTATTTTATGTCACGCGCACATGGTCCATTTTGTCTAGACTGCAACCAAGAATTTTCCCTCTGTTGACATCATAAATCTGAATTGGATTAAAAGTACTACTGCACTGTTGGGGGAGCTCTGTGTTCTCATCTGTCACCTGTGGAGGAGTGAGAAAAAAAAGAAAAAACAAAAAAAAAGGCAGGACATGGCTCACTTGCCTATGTCTGTTCAACTACTGCCATCTGCAGTATGTTACGGTCACCGCCGCCCTCCTGCTTCTCTCATTCACTATTTATGCACACCTCCGGGCTCAGTGATCAGCGACTATTGTATGCAGAACCAACAGGCATGAAATATAGAACAGCCCAAACTAAGTAGGCCTCGGGCTTAGTCTACAGAGGAATACCTTGTAGCTACAAGTAACATTTAGCAGCCGTGACTTTGTCTCGTGGAGGACGCTGAAAAACAAACACCCCTCATTATGTTTATTCACTGTGTCAGGGGAGCGTAATATGTTGGTGTGAACAGAATGAGGAGAGACATGACCCGTGATGGTTTAAGAAGGGCAACTCACTGGGCTTCCACTCCGCTGCCTTACACCTGCTAAAACCCTACAATAAATACTGAGCAATGAGGCCTAAAGATGCTTATTTGAGGGAGGGGGAGAAAGAAAAAAATGCCCAAATTCCTCCCTTTCTTTTGTTCGAGACTCACTCGGAGATATGTCTCCTTTCACAAATCAGGATCTAAAGCAGAAGACAATATAAATTTTCAATTTATATTCTGTCTGTCACAGAAATGGTGCCACAGTGGCAAGGCTGTGAGGACACATGAATCAGGCACATCTGGGTGTGCAAAACCAAAAGTGTCTGAAAATGTTCCTTGTGATTATCTGTGCATGTGCCTGCGTCTCGCTAAGTGACCAAACTTGGATTATCGCCCAGTGTCCCACTTAAAATTCCATCTATTCGGTGACCTTGAACCCTCAGCGTGATGTTGTACAATAGTAAAAACCTTGACCTTTTTTTGGCTCTCAGACTACGAGTGTGTACGGAAAGCAAAGGGAGCAGGACCTTTTTCACAAGGATTAAATGTCATTAAAATGCAATAGCTGTGTGCCTATAAGTATCCCATAAAATCTGCTCTGCTGTCAAGTATACAAGCCCGGTTGGGTTCAATCTTTGTATGTGTACACGTTTGGTTTGAAAGGAACAGGTCAGCATGACCACAATCCATCTAAGTCTGATAAATCTGAGCTGCAGCTAGCTTTCTGAATCTGACATGACATTTCTGCCAACTCTTTTTTGGGGGGGGGTTTAAACCCTCTAGCCTGGATGTGCTCCCTTATCCCCCAGTCCCAGGCTGCACACACAGATACCTGACCTCTGATCCACCATACATGCTGTACATGGGCTTTCCGACATCTTCGCATTTTACCCCTTGTTTATATTTGAAAATAAAAATGCCACATTTATTCGGTGAGGGAAACGGTCAGATGTGTCAGGTGGATTGCGAAGATAAGATCTATGTTATTCATTGGCTGTGGGGGCCTGTCAACACCGGAATAACCAACATATTTCTAACAGCAGCACGACTTGACGGGGAGTGGAGGAGCAGGGGGAATGAATATATAGAAAGGGAAATCATTTTTTCTGGACTCAAAAATTCCCTTCCCTAAAAACACCTTTTTTTTTGTTACCTCAAATTTCTAAACATAACGTGGAAAATGTATGCAGTGAATCAGACGGCCAAAACAATAATTACACAGCACTTGTGCAGATAGGCATCGGTTTGAACTTTGCTCCTTGCCAGGTTTTTTTCGGTTTTCCAGATATGATCAAATTTCCTGACTCATGCCAGACCTTACAGATTGAATGAACAAGCACCTGCTGTGTCAGTCTTGGAAGGGGACACAGTGCTGGCAGCTTGTAGATTAAATAAAGCTGTCTGGTCTGTGCCATGGTAATGGCTTCTCAAACCGGAGTTAAACGTAATACTGATTCCGTGTCAGTGTTGCTTTGTTGGATAACTCTCTCTAGGGTATTGGAGGAGGACAGCATTGCAACCAATGCATTTAGGGAACTAGCTGAGATTGTTTCAGATTTGGGTCCCAAAAAATGTTCCCATGGTTTTAAATGTGCGCCACTTGAACTGCAGAAAGGCATAGCTACAGCTACGTCGCATACCATTTCAAACCCTTGATTTCCATTCGGCCAGGTTTCTGGGCTCAAGTGGGGGTCATTGTAAAAAATTCTAAGGGTTCCTTAACTACTAAATGTGGATGCAAAACACAAAATAATACAAAAACAACATAGGGATGTTGATTATGTGGAGACCCGGTCTCTGCAGGTATTAGCTTTTAACATCTTGTGAGAAACACAGTGTAATTTCTTTTTTTTTTCTATCCAATGCTGACGTGTGAAGGTTTTGCCTTTGGTGAGGCGGAATGTGGTGTTTGACTGCGTCCCACACATTCCATCTAAAAGAAAAGCTCTCAGTTATTATAAGCATTTTACATGGATTTAGACTCCTTATGTTTGACTCGTTCCGGTGAGCTGCCAAATGGGATTTGGAACGTCTGTTTTGTGGCCAAGTGTATGTGAAAATGTTTATCAAAATATGCGTATATTTTGCATTTACAGGTGCAGCGGTTCACATGTATTCATGTATGGGTGTTGTGATACGACGACACTAAGGTCTGGTTCCCTGTGATAAGGTGAATTAGGCTTTAATGTTAATTATATTTTGTTTAAGAATATTAGGAGCATCTGGTGTTTTGCTATAAATACAAATATATTTCGGATAACAATTTACCTTGTTATTACATCATTAATTGTAACTAGATTTTACTCTTAAGGCAACCATGGGGAAAAATACATTTAACTGGACTATCTGCCATTACCTAAACATCCTTACGATTAGGAACATACACTATATAGCCTCTATGCTACCCAAAATAATCTACCAGGGCTGCAAAGGAAGTGGGATGATCCCGGTGACCCTGTACAAGTCTGGTCATTGTCGGGAACAATAGCTCAGCAGCATCACCTTTCCTTGGTGTTATGTTCCAATGGATAAGGACCCGGAAAGGGGACAATATGAGCTCCACATCTATCTTGCCACTTTGGGAGGGGTCTAGGTGGCCTTCCTTGAAATGAACATCATACCGCCCTTTTTCAGGGTATGATCCAAGAGGATTACAAGCAATTTACAAAAGCCAAAAAACGTAACCCCCATTACGCTCGTTGCAACTATCTGAGTGTCGTGGGCGTGAAGGTGTTTGTTGAGAGTAGGCTAGCGTAGGTGCCGGGGTAGATTGAGCTGCACTTTGGATACATATTGAAAGCTCGATGGCAGACCTGGCTAAGCCTAACAATGGAACGGAGACAAAGGAGCCTACCTTCTATCGCAGCCTTTTACAATGGCCAGTCATCCGCAAAACCTGATGCTAATGAGCACCTTACCAAGTGTCAGGAGTAGATGAGTCCTTGCAGCTGGGAGGCCAGGCTCAGAGGTAGTCTAATCCCTTGCCTTAGATTGACAAGGTCTCAGTTCTAAGAGGTAGGCTTAGATACACAGAAGAGTCAAGTTCAATTGACACCCATGCGGTTATTTTGGAGCCTGTCAACTGCCCATTAACAAAGTTTGAGGAGAGTTTTGTCAATCTGAGAAAAAAAGAGCAAGTCTTTGCTGAGAGGAATCAACAGTTGCGGGTCCTGTGGGGCAGATGAGTGAGTGACAAGAATCGCGTCCGACATAAACAGCTCGTCTAAGTCAACCCCCCTGCTTCCTTGTGGACACTCACTGTTTTGGATCAGTCATGGTCAAGTCTCACCAAGGCAGATTATTTCATTGGGAAAAGAAAAGATTTGGGAAAGTAAAACAACAATAGTATGAAAACCAAAGGTTATATATTTCAGAAAAGTGGGTCGACAATATGTGGCAGAAGAAGTAAATTAACTGAGAGTGAAGCGCAAGACTGGGATGGATGATGAACCCTTTGAAAATGCATTGAGTGATAAAGTCAACATTTGCTGGGTTTTTGACACCTTCATGTATTCTAGGGCCTATCTTGATGAGGCCATTCACTCTGTCAAAACACAACCATTTTCGTTTTTCTTAAATCAATTTCAGCTGAGATATGAAATGCAATTTCTTGTTTCATGACCGCACACCGGTGGCTGCCATGACAAAGAATCAATCCTAAACTGTAACAAATGGCTGCAATTCATAGAGGGAAATGATTCCCATTTGTCCCCAGCTGGTCAATACGCATTTGAAGTCCAGCCGAGAGCTATTTAATGAATGTGTGTTGGCTTGTTTACCCTGTGGAGGCAGAGACATCATTTCTGACTGCATGTTTCTGGCCACATTTTGCCCCAGCTTCATGCCACGATTGGGGCACAGCCCTTTTATTTATTTTTTTCAGAAAATGTTAGGGGCTGATGAGGCCTTTCTCTTTGGCACGCTGTGTCACATTCACCACCCTGGAAAGGGATCAAGATAATCACTGCAGCTTTGTCTGCCTTACTCGCCTCCCCGTTTTTTAAAGGGCAGCATTTAAGTTGCCTCAACCATAAAGAGATGCAAACAGTCTGCTATACCGAAAATAGATAGAGGAGCTTGACCTACACCGTGCGTTTCTATTGCAGTGATAAAAGGACATAAAGCTTTCTTTGCATATAAACCAGTCCGGCACTGCAAGTGGGTTCAAGGGCAGGGTCAAATTCATAATCAATACCCGCTAAAGATCCTAATTTAGCACATTATTCATGTTGACTACTTTGCTCTATGGTTATTGATCGATGGACGTCGTTGAGAGGGCAAAGACAAATAGGTGAAATAAGAGTCTTTATTAAACAAAATGACAGAGCAACTATTAGTCACTGGAGTCCATATGGAAAGTCAGCGAAGTGGAAAAAAACATCCTTATAATGTACTTTTTATTCATATCGGCTTTCTTCTCCCCTTCGTTATTTATTCAGGAAGATTCACCGCGGCGATGTCTCAGTTAATGCTATCGGGCTATGATTTTGAGGGTTGGTCATCTTGGCCTTCACGCTACGGTTGTCAATAAACCTCCATTTGCAGTGGCACCCGACAAATGGGGAGGGAATTCAATTTGCCAGCATTCATTCAAAACTATTTTGTTCTATAGTCTTGTTGACATCTACCATCAAGCAAAACCAATGCGGTGGAACCCAGAGACCGGCTGCGGGCTGACAGTGAATTCTCCCCCCATTACTGCAGGAACAGATCAATCCACAGCTGGATGGAGCAAGTGCAGACAATTGACTATAAATATGTATGGTTTTAGGCTAAAGTAAAGCCTGGTGGACATTTGTTTGGCTATCCTTTCCATGCACTGGGGTAAACAAACACTATCTTCTCCCTAAACTGGATGTGTCTAAACAACTGGGAATGTGTACATGGCCAGAAGTGGAAATTTGCCACTGAATTACTGAATAACTTACAGCTCAGACATTTCGTTTATTTCAGTGTCAGGTTATGAATGAAAAAATACTTTTACAAATGGCAAATTTTATTTTATTTCTATTTGCATGAAATCACAGATTTCTCAGTGGTAAGCATTATTCCAAAAATATATCGTTTTATTTGCTCTATTCTGTGATATAGTTTTTTTGACATCCATTTAGGCTATTTTATCATTTTCATTATTTATTGATATTGCCCCAGGTGCTGCCATACAACAATTAGAAAACCAAAAGGACATGCACTGCTGAAACCCTGCCTTTGCCATGGTAAAATGGTTTTGATTTATTATTCTGAACGTTTCCTTGGCTCACCTCGTGTTGACTGCATTTATAAAACACTCCGCAAAACATGATGTTGCTGCTAATTCTTCAGCCGGATATCCATGTGATTGCTATCTCCACTCCACTCCCAGGTGAAGATGTAATATATTGGCCTGTCTATGGGTGGCACTACATCTACATCAACAGCAGAGGGAAAAAGCCCAGGTTGCATACAGGTGACAGGAAATTCTCACTGCACACACGCATCCACACACACACTTTCTCGACTGCGCATTATAATGCTTCCCAAAATATCTGTTCCTACAATTGTGAAGTGTATTGTATGATAGTTGATTAACACCCATCAAACACTCCATTAGGCCACTTTGCATCCAATGATTTAAACTGTCTAATGGCTCAAAGCGTGGTTAATGTCTAGTCGACTCTAATTTCTCATTATGTAAAGCTTTTGTGTGAAAAAAAGATGTCCACTCACCTCGTGTCTAAGCATCAGCAAACCACCGGCCCTCCTGAGGATTTACTGAGCAAGAGACCATTATTGTAACATACTTATAGCAATTTTAATATCACTATTACATACTTACTATTATTACTAATTCCACTGTGATGCAGTCATACTGTGTACAAATATATAGTTTAAGGGGGGGTCAGAAAGCAAGCTGTTAAAAATACCATTGTAAAATTAAACACATGAAGAATGAACTATCGCTGGTCCAATATGCAAGGGGCTAACAAATCTATGGCGTACTAGAGTAAGGAACCATCTAATACATCAATGCCTGCTGTCGTCTCGGTGAGCGTTTATTTATATTGGCATCTCGATGAAGAAATGCGAGAGCCTGGGATGTGGTCGCAGGGGCTATTTCGAGCTCAGCTAGCTCTGATCGGTGAAATTGATTCGACGTGAATGAACCCATGCGGAGGGCACAGAGATCAACACAAGGGCAAGAGAGCTCCTAACTCTCAGCCCATCACGCTCATATAAGTTTCCAACAAGAGATCTCCCCCACATACGTGGCAGCCTCCTTCTAAAGATACATTAAACATTTGTCAACTTAAAATACAAGCTGCAAAATATGAATCCAATTTGTGGCACTGCCCCCCCCCCCACCAACATTAAAATCCATACTACTTAATGCCAAAATGTAATTGTTCATTATTCATAACAGGCAGTAGTGGTATATTGTAGAAAACAGTGAATAGCACGTTAAAGGGCATGTTTTATGTACAGAGTTTAGCTAATCATGGATGACTATTTCATTTAATGACTGTCGTGAATGTTACTCTGCATGGTTCACAACTATGAGTTACTGTTGGTATACTGTAGGTGTTAGTTTAAAGCAATAAATAGATGGCTCCGCAAACAAACACAAGTACACACTACAATTTAATTTAATCTAGTCTTGTCACCCAGTTCCTGTTTTCTTTTTTCTTTCCCTCTTGTTCCATTCCAGATCCCTTTATTTGCCTTAAATTTTTTCCCACCATCGTTAGCCCTCCCTTGATTGTTTCCACCTGTTCCCACTTACCTCATTTATAAAGGGGTTGGAACACGTTAAACAGCTGATTATGTGACAGTAATATGTAATAAAATGCACACGTTTTTGTTGTAAAAGCTTGTAAAATGTTATTATTACTTTGTGAAAGGAGCCAAAAAGCTAAAAGTAAAGTAAATGGCAAGATACTTCAGGAGGGAAAGGTTCAAATTTTATTATATTAAAAAAAAACTATTGTATTATAAACTCCTTAATATGCATAGGCTTAGAGTTAATCATTTTCAGATGCTTTATGAGAAAATTGTATTTATCTGTGAGCTGTCGTATCATGACATCATCAAAACCTGCTTTACCACCAACGTACTTATGTATGTGGAGCTGATCTGATAAAAAGTTGAATCAGGAAATAAAAATAAAATAAAAAATAGACATTAGACATATTTACATTACATGACAATAAAGCTCATCAAATCTTTGTAGTGTGACCATGGTCTGGGCCTGATTCTGCTTGTAGCAACTGTTGTGTTGCTACAACACTTACACATTAAAAGTTGTGCACTTTATGACTGGTTAAAATCATGCAAACCAAGCACAGCATAACAAAGTGTGTGTGCTTTGACAGTAAGGAAACGAGAACACCTAAATAAAGTGATTGTTTTGGGGGTTGTTTTCTTGGAACGCTGTGTCATCAATACATTCATTGAAAACATAAAACATGGTGAGAGGTGATACGCAGTTAATTTGACAGGATGATTTAGAGAGAAATTCAGAGTTTGCCCACCGAGGGGCTCCCTTCTCAAATACTGATATGCAAAGCAGGTTGAGTCCTTCAGAATAGGTTCGATCAGAATGGGCTCTATTCTCCCAATGAAAAAAAGGGTGAAACCATTATTATTACTGTGGTATTGGAAGGTCTACCACATAAAGGATGTACAGCTGCATTTGCTCACATCAGTATGAGAATGCTGTTAAATGAGTGGAAGCAAATGTATTATTCAGTTAAAAATATTTTATATTTTCTGTATGTTTATATATTCCTGTCTGACACACATCACCTTCACTTTCCTTTTTTGTGTCTATCAGCACAATAACAGCACTCAGAAATTAACTGAACATCTGTTATGAAAGCATAGTTACCCATGGAATCTATAAGACTGACCATCTCTGTTTAAAAAAAACGTCTGTTGTGAACATGAATATGCCATGGTTCAAAAAATGACTGCATGGGTAAAAAATAAATACACACTATCAGTATATGTGGTGTCCCGCAAACTATGTTATTGTCTTGCTTAGTGTAATTTTATTCATGTCGAGTCCTGTCACTCACTTCCTGTTTTATTTTCTACTTACTTCCAGATCCCTGTACTTGCTTTCGTGTGTTTTCCCGCCATCATTAGCGTTGGCTCTGCCCTTAATTGTTTCCACCTGTTCCCACTTAACTCATTTAAAAATTGCCCTCCCTGTCCTGTTTCAGGAATTTTTTTGAAGTCTTCTCCTTAAATCAGGGTTCCGATGTTAGTGAGAGCATTAAGTATAGTTGAGTAAATTCATAGCTTTGTTGTTTTGTGTAAATTGGGCTCGTCACGATTAAATTACTTTTCCATTTAACAACCGTTCCTTGAGTTGCGCATTTGAGTCAATCCTTCCCGTGTGCTCTGCTCGTATCAGTATAGGTGCACACCAGACCTAGTGCAAAGTCATTCCCTGTGTTTGTGCACTGGAGTGATGAAATCCAATTGTACACTCAGCCAGCAAAATATGAAAAAAAAATTGTTTTGCATGGGACCCACGTCCACCACTGACCTTTCTTGATTGAGTGTAATAGCATACAGAGCAAATGCAAAAAGGTCACTCCTTGAGACAGCTATAACATTGTAATTGGCACTATTTTTTTCCAGGGAGACAGTACGTTTGCAAGGAGCTACACTCACATACTCGAGAATATATATATATATATATATATTTACTTATTCAAGACATCATGGTTGCAGGGCTGTCCGTGCAAGATGGACTACCCGGGCACTCATAGACACACTAGGCTAACAGGGGCCTTTGTGTCTTTACCAAGGCTATTCGGGGCAATAGTCAAGGACAGTATGTTTTCAGCCGAAAGTCATAAATTGATTCAAGCTGCAGTATGCAACAGGGGGAATGTTGCCTAAAAAAGATCAAATGACTGTGCTTTGTCTGACATTTATAGAAGGTAGCGCAATCCCCAACATGTTGCCGCTGTCATCTTCAGGAATAATCATCACCCATGCTCTTCCTCTGCTCTGTGCCAGCTAATCGGCAGAGAAAAATATTGTGTTCGGTGACTGCCAGGCACTTTCAAGTATTCTGACTGCCCTCTCCTTGGGCCATAATGATGAGCAAGCTGTCTGCCCCATTTCATCACTGTTATTCAGGCAGGTTCCCTTTCTACGTGGGCTCCATTGTTAAAAGCCAAATCTCAGAATAAAGTGAAGCCCAGTGCAGAAATATCTCTGTCCGCCTTCTCTGTTTACATTGTTATTTGACATCCAGTCCAACAACAAAAAACTTTTTTTTTTTTTTTATTGAAGGACAAAGTTTTGCATTAATGCCACTGTTTTAAACGTTTTTGAGATGTTGGTAATACATTTGTAAGTGAAAGGGTTGCAACAGAGCAGGGGACATACTTATACAAGTATTATATTATATTATATATATACATATACTGTATGTATACAGTATATATATATATGTTTATTATAATAAACATCTGTGGTAATAGTAACTGAGTATATCTAGGAAGAAATCAGATGTTTTGTTTCTTTTACAATTTTTATACTTGTGATGAAGTGGTTTTGCCACATTGTTCTTTATTTTTGGTATCGTATTCTGTATTACTGTCTGAAAATGATATCCAAACTTACTCTTCTCCCTTTGTAAACAAAAGGTTTCCTCCTGAACCTAGCAACATTGGAACAACAGCATCAGTAGGTGGAGTAATTATTTTCAGGGTAAGCTTTCTAATAGGTTTAGCTCAACGGCTTATTTGTTGTGGGTTATGTAAATATGGTGCATTCTAATTAATGCAATTGGGTAAACAAAATGAGATAATTGGGTGGCGTCACATAGAGCAGTCGAGTGCATCAGTTAATAAAAAAGTCACAATCACAGAATACAAACTCATTAAGACATCATTTCTGACAGGTTCGGACATTTTCTGACAGGTTACCTAAATTCCTGACCCAACTGAAATATTCTTTACAACTTGGAAAATGATATGGGAATAAAAAGCTATAGTCAACGGTGGAGTAGCTGTTGCACTTGTGATTCAGACCACAGTGTCATGCAGCGTGCTCTGGACAAATGGCATCATGGCACCATCTGATAGATAGGATTCAGCCCGCAGATGATTTGTTAATGATTGATGGGCATGTCACCACACTCTATGCAGACTTCCCATTGGCAAGCGCTGCTGTTGTGTTGCAGAAGTCTTTAAACCGCCACTGAATTCCATCTAATCCAAGTATTTTTTTGTCTCTAATATAAACCCTACTGTCATTTATTTTCTGAAAGTACAATCAAAGTTTCCAGCTGTTTACAGTACAAGCTCAGTGGGTGTTTTTTTGTTTTTTTACATGGCTGTAGTCAAACCACTGGCCCTAGGACAAGATAATGATACTCCTTGAATGCACAAATCAAAACACACAGCACAAAAGTTGTCGACAATCATTTTTGTAAGCTGGACTGCGACCTTAGTCGGACATTTGAGCCTCGATAAAAGTGTTAGTAAACGTATCGACAAATCAACTCACTGGTTATGTATAAACATGGAGCAGTGAAAAAAATAAATTCCGACACCCTCATTATCAAACACATCTCAAATGCATCGACGCGAAGAGAGCAATTATGACAATCAGTCAGTTGAATTTATAAACCTAGATATCTCTCCGTAACTTGTTTCATTCCACAAAATGAGTCAGGGTCAACACTGTATGTGACACATACAGTAAGTGTCTGTGTACACCTGTGAACCCCCCCTCCCTCCCCATGCTTCCATGACTCGAAACAATTTAATATGTTACATATTGACACTGTCCACCAGACATCCTCTCCGACATGGCTTGATTTACCAAACCCCTCGAAATGAGGAAAAAAAATCTCATCGAAGAGACAGATTGCTGAGAAGGCTCTCCAGCCGGCCTATAAATCATTCTTTAATCAGAGCACGCTGCGAGTGAGGTTAGACACTCAGACCCCATATTAGCGCAGCTGACTCTCAGCTCTCTATGGTTATTTTCCTTCCAAACTCCTCTGTGGCGCCTTGGCCCTCCGTCTTCTCTCGCCCCCCCACAGCCCCGCATTATAAAGCAGCGTGTCGCCTAACCTGATGGAAATATTGCCTGGTGAAAATTCAATATTTGGGACACCGACGTCTCACTCGCCCCAAATATTTAGACATCAACTGATCCAGTCATCGCTTTAGTGGAAGCATTGGAAAGCACAAGGGAGGAAGACGTATGGGGAGCGAAAGCTTCAATTTGAGATTCTTTTCAGCAGCAAATCTGTGACCAGCCAAAGAGCATTTCGGGGGATTTTGCAGTCCAATTTGATCACGTAAAAAAGGTCTGTTTGGGCAGGGGGGCTGCCAAGGAGTTTTGGCCCCATGACAAGATTTAAAATTGGGCCCCAGCATGCCATCTCAACAGGTCACACCACCCTAAAAATATGTGGACATGCAGTCCATGCATTATGTACAGCAACATTATTCATTGGTTTGATTGAAGATCCATTAGAAAGGTGCAATCAAGGCCATTTCAGTTTGAATTTAATTAAAAGGTATGAGAGCATAAAACAACATTATGGGAACAAAATATGTATATTTATAAATAACATTGATATATTGATAATGATCAAAATTGCTTTTTTGTTCAATTCAAGAAATCTCCACAGACCATGTCATGATCAGTGTATTGTCACTCGTGTCTAGTCCTGTTGCTCACTTCCTGTTTTATTGTGTATTTTCCCCTTGTTCTCATTCCAGATTGACTTCCTGCCTGCCATCGTTAGTGTTGGCCCAGATCTTGATTGTTTCAACCTGTTCACACTCAGCTCATTTATAAATTCTCTTCCCCCTGGCCTGTGCAAGTTTGTCTTGTGACATGTGTCAATCGTTCCACCGATTATCCATAGTGCTTGTGCTTAAGTCAGGTCTTTTCTGAGTGAAAGAACTTTTATCTTACAACTGTGCTTTGAGTTGCAGGCATTTAAGTAACTCTATTCCATTTAAATGAGAAAAGACAAACATATATTTAGCTGTATACTTCACGAATACAATACATAACTATAAATAATAAAATAAAATGTAATGTTGTGATGATGGCCTTGACATTACTTCTTGCTATTTGTCATTGTCACAGGCTTGCATTTCTATAATAAAACCACCCTGATGTCAAGCTGTGTAAAAATTGAACATTCTCTGTTTGGCCTTCCAGCAGCCTAAGAAAGTCAAATGTGTGAATAGGAACAGCTCTTTTCATGGAAATAAAGGTCACAGGTCTTTGACTTTTGCTGTGCTGAATCTGTACTGAATGTAAACAAAGGAAAATACAGCCGTATCAAATTTCCCATAATGCTTAAAGCAACATACAAATAGCGGTAATGATGTGATTTGGGGAGGATTTTAGTTTCCTCATCAGAAGCCGAATTGTAAGTGTGCGATTAGCTTTTTGTCTCCTCAGGGCAAAGTGATTTCACTGCTGTTTTGTTCTCTTTCGGCCCGACAGCCCCATCTCCTTTCATCTGTGCTCACTGATGGACCAACAGGTTGGCAATTGCCACTGTCTCAGCAATTAGATTATGAACATGAGCACCTCTATCTCACCTTTCTGCATGAACTCGCACACTCCGGAGAGGCAATTGCACACGTCACTATGCTGCAGATAAATGGAAGAAAAACCTGATGGAACGATGACAAAATACAATATAAAAAACACCACGTGCGATCTACATGTGGTGTATTGAATCCTCATTTTGGCTACACTGAAATTAATGAGCCGGTGAATCAATTTGGTGATATTCCGTTTCTGCAATTATGATGAAAACATTTTCACCTTTGTGAGGTCTGCTTGGGGGGGGGGGAAAGAGTGTAATATTAGCATCCTCGTTAGGTGTGCCGTGTATCCACCCCTTGCTCTATGTTTGGTTACAGCTGAGCCCCAGGAATCTCATCATCACTTGATTTAAGTTCTTTCAACTCGCTTCAAAAAAGCCAATCTCACATTGATGGTGTGGCAACACAATTCTGGCTACGTACGTAGTACGGGAACATCACAGCCTGCACTCTCAGCCTGGATGAGACGGCTCCATCATCTGGAGCCTCTTAGTTGTCATCCTCTTCAAATAGGGTGATTTAAGCCTGAGAAAGACTGGGTATAGACAAGGGCACTTCAGTTGTTGCATGAAGACATCGACTGTGCACAGTTTGAAGGTCATATTCCTTCAACTTGCATGCAGTTCCCCTTTTAAGATGAAAACAAGTCTGTGTGTGTGCACACCAGAGAACAGGGTGGTGTAATAAATGACAGCACCACAGTGTTCGGCGAATAATATTCAGTTGCAGTAATCTTATGCTGCAAGTACAGCTTTGGTCATGCGTAGGCTACATGGAGAATAATCATTGGAGACAGGTTTTGAAAAGGTTTTAAAAGGGTCACAAGCTCCAATGTTCAGAAACACATTTGTTTCCATTCAATGTCCATTTTGCACATCTATTCAGCCTCTGCCTAGCTTTCCCACTCTGTTGGTTGAGGTTGGTCATCAGATCCCAGCAGGCTTCTGGAATGGTATGCCCACGCCTTTAACTGTGACCTATTTTGAAAAGACCAAGGGAAAAAACAAAGCAAACACAATATCACTCATTTAAACACAAATGTGCTTGTATTAGCAGCCACCCAAACACTATCGCAATGACTCTTTTCTTAACAGGACAGTAACACAACACGTGGCCTTGAGTTTTGCAGAGCAAAGTGTACTCTTTTTACAGGAAAGATCCCTTCGAGACACATTACACCTCTTGCATTCATTTACAATTGTGTTTCTGGCCATCTAATGAATGTAAGTGCAACATTCATTCTAGTTCTAGCTTTAGATTTGGTCTCTATCACCTCCTTAGGGAGATATGTGGCTGTTCAGCTGCCAGGTGGCTAATGTTTACCAGCTAGTCCCTTAACTGTGTCTGTTTGCTGCGTAGCGAGTGCGAGAGCGCAGAGAACAATGAGGTTTTAGAGCACACAAAGAACTTGAATGAACAAAAGCAATAAAAAGTTGTTGGATTGACAATGTAAGCCTATAGAATAAATTGAGAAATAAGGGTCTCAATACTCAATATCATTTTTTTTATAAATTATGTATTGATCCATGTGATTTGAAAGGTCATCAGTGGATTCACTCGAGTGAAACCGCAACTGTTACCCAACTAGGCTACATAAGAATGCTGTAGCCCTTTAATAAGTAAACATATGGGTCCTAGCACCGAACCCTGTGGAACTCCATGACAAACTGTAGTCAGGTCAAATAAGTCCTTTATAATATTCACTTTGAATGTTATTCTTCCGGAAATTCTGCAATGAAGTGTTAAAAGAAGATGGAGGATAACGGATAATTCAGAGTCATTATTTCCTGTGTAAACTTACAGGTATACTGTTTACTTTAGTCAGTACATTCAGAGCCTGTCTGTGAGATAGTCCTCGCGGAGCAGCTCAAATCCAGTGTTAGCAGACGAGGGGTTAACAAACTTTTATTATTTGAATGTATACTTTGGTCACTGTTGTTTGTTATGTTTTGAATTGACTTTATGGCACACTTCTGATCCTCCGGTCATGCAAGCCCTCCCCAGAGTTCTATAGATCACCAATCCGAAAACTGAAAAACGCCTACTACTGTTTCGATGAATGATTAAATATCCCCCTCCCTGTTTTTTTTTCTCCTCTATATGGTGGTTACATTATTTCCTCTGACAGACACTGGTTGTGTGTGGAATTTACCAACAGATCTTTGATGGTATGGATATAGAGTCAGCCCTCTGCGAGAAGACAGGAAATTGAAAACCTTCTTCAAAATGTGCAACACTCAATTTATTTAAATGAAATATTTACACGACAATTTTGAGGGGTCTAGAGGATACAGCTCTAACTTATGGATGTGGTTCCAGTTTAACTGGGCTGTGATTCTGAGCTCTGATGGGAACATGGTGTGATCCCATAAAATAAGCACTTAAAGCGTATAGTAACACCGCTTGTTTCCACCACTTTTCAATGGTCACTGCCAAGCACCTTCCCTCTCAAATCCTCTCCCATACCCCGATGAGAGCAGTAACTGAGACAAGATTCCTGGAGGATAAAAGGTGACGTCTGAACGGAGTCTGAACGGATGACAGTAAATGAGGTCTGAGCATCTAGTAGGGGACCAAGAAGGATTTAAATATAAATTATGAATACTGCAGTAATTTAGAGTGCTCTAAAAATTCTCTCTCACAGTTCAATTATAGATATGGTTCAGCGCTCTGCGGATCCATGAGGGATCCGCATCCATTCACTGTTGAGAGAGATGCCAAATAATCGCACTTCCTATTTACACTGAGACCAATTAAATTGCCCAAAGAGTTTTAGCTTCCACTATTGAGTGAAATGAAAGGTGTAACACTTTGTATGATTTTACAAGCTTAGCCATTTTAGCACCGTCTATTATTTTCTGAGGTATTCTCATAGACATACTGTATATAAAAACTATATAAACTTACTTCACAGCCTGCAGAGAGATCGCAGGGTTTGGGCAGGATTGCAATTTGTGCGACTGCAGGACCAACAGCGAACTGTGATATACTCTTGCACATGACGCTATCCTTTTTTTATTTTTTTTACAAACACTTTCTTCAACAGCTGAGGAAAGCTGATGTCTCACTTTTGTTTTCTCAGTGGGAAGCTTCTCTCTTCTCTGCTGACAACACTCATGTGCCGAGATGTCTGATGAGCTGCAAGGCTCAGCAAAATCAAAATGTACTGTTGGAGGAGGCAAATGGAGAGGTGTTCGCATCACATATTTTAAGAATAAATGTGCGAAAACCCAGGCAGATAGATGCTCCGCTCAACTCTGTTAAATAGGTATCACTCGTATATACATTTCTTTGAGGGACACTCCCTTTTTGTTTGATTCCAGTTTGGTGAGCCTCGGCTTTTCACAAGGAATTAAATATATATACATATATATTAAATTAAATATAAATATATTAAATATATATACATAGCAGTGACCTCGAGTGGGCGTAGTGCCCTGTGTCGTTATCTGTGCTTTTTCCTAATTCCCAATCCAAAGTTTGCTCTGTGAACAAGTGTCCCACTGAGGGGCACTTCCTTTTTTGTTTGTTTGTTTGATTCAGGTTGGTTGAGCCTCAGAATAACAGCAGGGATCGGGTACTCCTTGCTTAGGCGCTTTGGTGCATCGGTTATCGAGAATTAGGAATCTGTGGAGATGCGATCAAAGGAGAGCAAACGAAGGGCCGCCGAAAGGACATTGGAATCCACTCCACAGCCATCCATCGACTCCTGTGGCATGTAGCAAACAGGAACAAGAGGTGAAGTCCCCTATGCTCGGCGAATCCATCGCTCGCCGAATCAACCCTTTGTCCGAGTCCCAGCCACCCAAATAAAACACACACAATCCATCGGCCATGTGGTTTGTCGGGATCAATGAGCAGCTATGTTCAAAAGTGCTCGGCTCGATTGAACGGCTTCATTTTCATCAACACTCGTCTCCTTCTCCCGGTGGCGGCCGTCCATCGTCCGCTAAGCACAAGGGAGCGGCTGTAAATCGAGGCGACAAATGATGTCGGAAAATGCGTCTTGAACTGCTAAACTATGAAAGATGATGACATCTTGGAATCAATAACTTCCATTTCAAAACTATAATTTGCCTGAGCAATTTACTTAGCAGTGCAAGTGTGAGACTTCGCTGTTCAGAATCAATGCACTCCGTTTGGTCACTCAATAAATGTGTACCAGATTTGTGTTCCATCGGTACAGGTGTGTCAAAATAAATCACAATCCCTAAAGCTGTCATGCATTTTGCGTCATTTTTGGTTTTGGTGGCAGCCGGATCCGTCGGACTGCGCTGACGTTGCCCTCATCACAAAAGGATCACAATTGTTTGTTGTAACAAAGTCAAATCCCACTGTGCGCTAATTTGACCATTTTCGTCAACTATCAAGATGCTAGCAGGACAGCGCAGAGGATGGCATTTGTAAATCCTTGTTCCCTCCTCATTGTGAGGAGACAAAGGAAAGAAGTGCATTAAAAAAAAAAATTTGTGATTTAAACAACATGTGCAAAATGTCAGCAGCAATTAGCTGACAGTGTAGTCGGCAGGGAGAGGGGTAACCTGCTGTTCCGTGGCCTTTAGACAGAGCTTGACTTTTGTTCTCCTATCTTTTCTCAGTAGATGCCCAACAAGAAGTTGAATAAGGAAAACAAACAAAAAAAAGGATTCAGTAGTATCAGTGTTTGTGTTGGAGGTAAAAGTTGATTTAATGCAAAATGCAGGAAAAGTAAAACTTTTCTTTAAAACAGTGCGATGGAGGTGTATATTCACAGAAACCATTACTGCTCACAGTAATCAACCATCCATTTTCATATTAATTAATTAATTACAATATTAATAATATACAAAAAAAACATCTTAAAGATTGACTAAGACAGCAGTATCATGTGAGCTGCAAACAAATGTGTTGTTGGACTGTGGATGACTACCTGTCCCATATCATTAACATGAGAAGCACATTCAGAAAACCGCCTTTTCATGAACAGGAGGAATGATCGCAGGAAGCTAAACAAATCCACAACTACACATGTGCATGGATACATTTGTTCCATGACAGAAATGAAAAATGAAAAACCTTTCCGTTCAATCACGCACACTTCCCTCCTACCAGGCAAAGACAAAGCCCCAACACAGTCACTAATTAGGTGTGGGAATGTCAGACAAATATAAATATGTTGTGCAAGACAGTGTTATTTTTCTTTTGTCCTCAAAACACCTACGTGAAGGAAATCATGCAGAATAATATATCATTCTGAAAATAAATGGAACAGTAGCGCAGGATAATGGCCGCTGTTAAGGAGGTCCATTGGCGTGAAGGTGCTGCTTTATGTTCGTGCCCTCTTAGTTTTTATTGTGCCCGTCTCTGGGTCCAGTTTTAATTATTGAAAATGCGCAGGAGTGAATGACGCTCAATTAAACGTCGGAAGCGTGCGCCGGTCAACTAATGGCAGAAGCAGCAATAAGATCGTGCCAGTGGGCCTCCATCTATGTCGCGGCTAAGTCCTTTCAGTCAACTGGGTTTGTTCAGCAGTTGTAAAACGCTCCTATGGATTGGAGTTATTTTTAACATAAACATGTTTCTATATTTTAGTCTTAGATGTGTTTATTTTAAATCATGCAATAACGGCGATGACATGTGTTTTCCAAATGGTGATGATAGCCAGTAAGAACAGACAAAGAATGAAGATTCTGTTGAATAAAGTTGACGGTGAATTCAGACCCTGAGTCCTGACAAAGCGCACTTTAAAAAGGTGTCTTAAATAGGGATTTAAAAAAAAAAAAAGGATAAGGAGCTGGCGAGATAGATCTTCCCAGGGAAGGTTGCTCCAATAAGCGCGGGCTCTATTGGAAAAGAGCTGCTCACCCTTAGCCCTGACTTGATCATAAAATACAGTATATTCTATTCTATTCAGAAGCAAATGAACACAAGCTAAAATGGTCTCCATGTGCTTCGAGACTCTTTACAGGTTACTGTTTTGCCCTTGCCTTTTTTCAACTCTCGATCTGATACCCAACAGACAGATGGGAATCTGCAGGAAATAGGGAGTGGGCGTTCATCACAAAAAAGATGAGACCATTTACTCGGCATCGTACATTCGGAAGCTCGTCACTGCTGTCAAACTGTTTTCAAGGAACAATACTTATTGTCCCTGCACTGGCATCTTTTTTTTGTTGTTGTATTGAACAGCCTACAGTGTGCCACATAATTTAGCGGTATCATGTCAGGTTTTATCGCACTGAGTGGGCGGAATAACTTAATGCTGTCAAGTCCTGATATCGTACTGATACTGTGATCCGATCATCTCTGATAAAACAAATATAAATGGGAGATTTTCTGATATCTGAGCCATTATAGGAGGAAGGCAACGAGAAAGGGGAAGGTGTTTCATTACCGCGGGACGCAGTGCAGGATGCTTGCTTATTCTCAGCCGTTTGTATCACTCTAAAAGGGAGAGATTATTTAAATCTGCAGGGGACAATATTCCCAACTGGAAACGTTAGCTTCATCCAGGACAGAGCTGGCAGTTCGGCCGCGCCAACGTGGCAGCAAAGATATACCCGGTGAGGGTAATTAGCCAGTAGCGGCGACTGTTTGTCAATCTCTGGCGTTGCTACAATAATTTAATAATTCATTATGAAATGTATCCGAACATCAAGTGTCTTTGCCGTCAGGCCGGATCTGCGCAAAAACCAAAAAGCCCTGACAGCACAGCATGAGATTGGGGTTGTTGCCCTACAAATGTCATATTTTGGGAAGGCTCACTGCATAACAAAGTATTACACGTCACATCAGCCAGTCATTTAGGAGGAATATATCTGATAGCTGTGCACGTCGAGCAAAACCCTTTTGGAACACTTTTATTCCTCACACATTTTCCAGTGGAATACAGAAACCTGGCCTCGTCAAACCGAGTCATTTCGGAGTTCATTAAAACCTGCAGCTGTCCCTGGTGACTGTTAATGACGAGGCCTTCGGTGGACGAGTGCAGTGTTCACAGTCTAAGTGTTATGCAAAGGCCCTTTCAGTAACGGCTGTCCATGTGAGCAGACTTAAGAACCCGGTTTTGAGTGTGTGTGTGTGTGTGTGTCCTTTATTGCCAATTTAATGGACTCTAAGCATTAACTACAAATGAATTCCATCGCTTAGGAAGCCCAGAAGAACGAGAGTCCAGTACAATGACAAAACGGCGAAACCGTCATCGATGATGAAATAAGCAGTTTTTTCACCTTTTTTTTTGGCGTCCTTAGATTTCAGTACTGGGTCCATATAAATTTACACCAGCATCAAACGAGTGTCCTTGTGGTCCAAGGCCAGTCTCTCATGTACATGAGTGAAACATCAAAACAGGGTAGTATGAAAGTGCTGGCGCTGTCTTCAGTGCAGCGCCTGCGCTTCCATACGTCTCACTACCCCTCTGAATTATAAAATTCAGTAAGGGGTGATACTTTTGTCATTTTGACCTTCAAGGACTCAATGGGAAAATGATGCCAATCACATTTTATGGAAGGAGCCTCAATACCAAACCATTTTTTTTTTGCTGAGTTTGTGGGACGTGTCCATCCCGATATTATCCCCATCTATTATTTTGAATTTATTTGGAGTCATTTATTTTCATCTTTGAACTGGAAGCGGACAGACAGGGGAAAGCAAAAAATCAAAACCAAAGGCATTGTTTGTGTTCACGGGGCTGTCGATCATCACACATTTTGGAGCTGGTTACATTTCCTGACATCATTCAGCATGAGCTGCAGGTGAAATGATGCTGTCTGGTGGCATGCGGCTCAATGCGCCTGACGGATGACTTCATAAAAAAGTGCAGAAGCTTCAGTAGTGTAAAACAAAAAGAAAAACAACAACACTGCTGCTTATTTATTTTCTGTGGTACAGTGCAGCAGTGTGGCAGTAAACCCCAAGGAGCCAGGGCTGCTGTGTTCTGAAGCAGCATTGAATAGAAGACATTGTTACTTGTATGATTCCAAAAAATTCCTCCGTGTTCAGAAGGACAAGGATCAGAAATTAGCAGAATATAAGTGATTCATATCGTTCCTTAATTTGCAAAAAATAAAAGGTAATGAGTATTTTATTGTTGGTGTATGTATTTATTTTTTATTATAGGTGTTAATATGGGGGTCCCACTGTTGTTTTAATGTCATATATATAAAACCCCCTCAGAAAACCGACGTTCTAAACTTTTGTGCTTTAGCCTTTTTGAAAACAATTTGTTACCAGAAAGGTAAGTGTGTACTCCTACTTAGGTTTGCTCTAGTTTCTTCCATACAACACACTACAAGCACAAACAGATTTCAGGGGGGGGGAGCCTGTTTACAGGCAGATTGGCTAATGCAGGGTGTGTGCAAACAGAGTAATCAACGTGTTCGGAAAGCTGCTCGGCCTTGATAAATCATTCAGTTCCAAGTGAATAGAAAGCAGAAAGTAAATGAAAACTGTTCAATCAGTTTCTTTCTCTGAATTGAAGCGTGCTGTATATAAATTGTGACAGAATGAAACCCCAGTCGCTAGATGTCAAGCTGAAATGACTCTCTGCCTAACGTACTCTCACTCGGGAGGCCAAATGTTGCATCTTCAAATATCCACATACTGTACATTGTTGTATAATATATGTGGGATGTTCCTTCAGACTATTGAATGCATATTGAATTATGATCATGTGCGTGACGTCAGACGGTTGATGAAATATTGATAGCACATTGCCTCCTCGATGCATATATCTTAAAATTGTGGGCTACTCATCAAAATCCCCTCGGAGGCAAACCACAAACAAACAACAACGTTTGTGTTGGTGAGAGTTTTTGGGGTCACGGTGTGTTTTTTTTTCTCTCTCTACTGTCTCACATCAGTGGGGGGCTGTCCAATTACTTAAGGACTCATTTTTGTTGCATTCATGAAATGACCCACTTCCAACTAGTTGGCGAGAAGTTGTGTAACGGAAGACGGCGTGGCTCCGTCTCCGCGTGTGATCATATGACGCTCCAAGTTTTGCGCGCACACTTCAGCAGCCTATGAAATGGAAATAATGCCAGTTACGCGCGGCTGATGCCTCCAGGAAGCCGCCCCTATCCTCCCGTGCCATGCCCGTCTGAATTTGGAGCCCGCATCGCTGCCAGTCTCCGAACGCACGCCGCGAAGGGAGGAGGAGCACTCCGATGGAAATTTACCATGCGGCGCTTTGAACCCATGGAGACATGGCACATAGGCTCCTCTCCTCTACGAACAGATTCAGCGCCAGATTCGCCTTCATCGTCACCGTGTCGCTGTCCTGCACCTACCTGTGCTACACTATCCTTTTCTGCCGCGGCCCAATCATGACCACGACAAATCGGGGCCACGACGGGAAGAGGTGCCCGCCGGGCAAGACCGCGGGCGGGAAGAAACTTCTTGGAAACGTGGACGACTGCGCGTCGCTGGACGCGCGCTCCGCCCTGGCGGAGTCCGCCGCGCGGCGGAGACCGAGTGACGCTCGCGACCAAACCAGAGCTCTCGCCTCGCCTGGGAGTCACTGGGCCGACACGAAGTTGAAAAACATGAGCGTTGCGCAAAAGTACGGGAACAAGAAGCTGCCCAACGCGCTGATAGTCGGGGTAAAGAAGGGAGGCACCAGGGCGGTGCTGGAGTTCATCCGGATACATCCAGATGTGCGCGCGCTCGGAACGGAGCCGCACTTTTTCGACAGGAACTACGACAAAGGGCTGGATTGGTACAGGTTAGGAAAACACGGTGTATTTATGTTTTTTGTATTATTCTCTATTTCTGCATCCGGCTCCACCCTTGTTTCACTTCTCTCACTTCGGTCCAGGGCCTCCAGTCCCTAAGACAGAAACACTTGAGGTCCTGATGAACTTGACACTTCCATCTCCACATGTTTATTATCCTGCTAAGGAGGTTTTGTTTTATGTCTGTATGTCAGATTACGTGGGCAGGTTTGTCTTTAAGAACATAATTTATTAATGTTGATTTAAAAAAAGTAGGCATCTATGCTTCTAATAAATGTTAGTGCATCGATATGGTGCAGATTCTACTCATTTTCATTTATCGTTTTTTTTAAGATGGGCAGGATTGTTTGGCCAACTTGGTCAACTTTTTTTTTTGTTGGAGGTCTGAGGTACTTCTCAGTCACACACGTTATCTTTTCTCAAAATCAGAATCTAAAGCTCGTACTCCGTTTTGGTGTGAAGTTGTCACATTGCGTGATTTGAAAACGGAACGGCATCTTTAGGATGAACATAGGCACGCACCTGTGAGCTCATGTCACAACTTTTGTGTTTGTGTGACGTTGCTGCGGTCTGTGCCGCAGATGTTAGCTGACAGCAGAGCGCCGTGGCTGTGAACAGGCAGCTCCGAGAGGCCGAGGCAGAATCCCTTCACACAATCCCAGCCAACGGCACAGAGGACACCCCCAGGTTGCCAGCTGCCTTCGAACAGGCCACGCAAAGGCACAGCATGTGCTTGCTTTGGTTGGTGTACGCAAAGGCGCTCACAAGGTGCAACAAGCACTTCCTCACCACCTCCCGATGCAGGTGGCCGCTCACAACTTTCAATCTAGACGCCTTTTTTACCCATTCATAGTTTTCCCTTTTGACGTCGGTAAAACCTTAACTTCAAATGACCCGAACAAATCAGGAAGCAGAACGTTCAAGGTTCCTGTCGAGTCGAGGGAAAAAACACTGCCGGCAAATATTGCCCTCGTGTGTGTTGCGCTGTCCTCCGAATAGGCTTGATGGTATTGCGGTATTACATGAGACCGCTGGAGCTTGCCGCTCACGTACCCACTATGTCACATGAGTGGCAGAACAGGCCATGGAGCGACGCTTTCGAGAACACTGTACGAGGGACGAACTCAGGCTGCACTGCAGAAAATGTTTGAGGAGAACACTGTGTATCATGTCTCAGCCGACCGCTGCACACTCTTGGGCGTCTACATTGGCTTTCAGCAGCCTGAGTTTGATCACATTTTCCAAAACTATGGGTACTTGTAATTATGGGACGTATGCATGGGCAATTCCTTTGCTATAATCCTTCGCAAAGCATAATAATTTACGTCGCAGAGACACAGTTCATGTGTAACTCAAATTCTCCACACAGCTTATTAACAAGAGTTTATGGATCGCTTCAAATGGGATGCCCACTAATAATTCCAGCCACATTTTCTGTGCAAAAGCCAAGGAGCAGCCCCATCTCTGCAGAGAAAGCCAAGCTATGAACACACCCCATGCACGGGCTTTGCATTCCATTCAGCTCGTTCGAGAACGACTGATATGGAAATTCAGGGGCCCATGCTAATAGATCGGCAATGTTCGGGAGTGAAGAATATCCAACATCCTATTTTGGTCAATGCACACACATTTTCACCGTAAATCATCCCTTTTCAATAACAAACGGATTAATTAGAGGTTAAACTATTATGAAACGGAATTCATGTAAGGGTTAATGTATTGATCCCTCCTGAGAATTATTATTTTATTATTGTATGTGTTAATACACTATTACACGTGTATATTAACAGCAATGTTGTTGAGGGTTAAGGTAAAAGGGCTGATTGATTCAAGCTAATAATGCACACATCAGTTAAAATAAGACACAGTGTAAGTGAGTCATTGTGGGTTCGTATAGTAGGTTTTTCTTTTTGAACAAGCATCAGTACATCATATTAACAAAAACTCACTATGTAAACTTTTGAACTTAACTAAACAGCCTGGTCTCACCAAAGGTTTTTTTGAGTTCTATTTATTTGCTGTTTGCAGTTTTGTTTCATGCCACGTCCTGCTTCTTGTGACTAACCTCCAAACCTAAAACAGTCACCTTCAATCAGATCACCAAAGCCCTAATCCTGCCCAAGCCATGTTGTCGAACCGCAACACCAATCCTTCATCACGTACATCGCGCATCTCAATGCGGTTTAGTCGCGCAGCGGCAACCGTTTACTTCGTCACTAAGCAAACCATTAGGTTTTCGACTTTGCACAAGTTCGATTTTGTGTTCTCTGTGTCACTCTAGATTTAAGTGAAGTTAAATTGAGGTCCCTCGCTGATTTAAAGGGGAAAATACACAGTTCATGTAGTAAATAACAATTAACGACGTCCTGAGACACAAAGCCTGGAATCATTCAGGCTGAAGCTAATGTTTTTCAACGTGACAAGTGACTTACTGGTGTTCATTGATTTAAACTGGCTCCTCTGGAATTTTCTGTCAAAGACGTTTGAGCACATCGCAGAAAGTATCTTTCTGATTTGTGCTTACGTTGTCCACTGCTCTCTGCTGCTACGATCTACCTTTAATAGCTAAATAGCTATCCTATCGATATGTCTAGATGTGTATCTGTCTGTTCTTTCAATCGGTTGGTTCCAAGTAACAGTTACTTTTTGCCATCGTAATTTATTCATTATCCAGTTCTTTTGCCAAATGTCAAATGAAGCTTGAGATCAAAAGAGCAGAATAGAAACTTCGAGATAATCTGCAGATTTATTGACAATGAGATGAATCAGCAGTTGCTGCCATATTTATAAGCAGCTTTATAAAATCACAGCTACCATGATAACGTAACTATCTAAGAATGCTACATTTGAGCTTAGGCTCATGCTTGACCCAGAGAGCAGCGGGAAACATTATTTGAATCACTATCATAGCTTCCCATGGGCTAAAATGGTCCTCCATCTTTTTGAGTACATAGGTTCATCATTGACCTTGGTTTAAGTACCAAGACTCAAGACTCGACAAGGGGTCCAACATTTTTGGGAGCCATCAACCACATCTCTTTATTGGTAAAGGCAAAGTGGTTCTGGTTTTATCACGAGATAATGTGCAACAAATGAAAACACTTATTTTTTATGTTATATACGTGAAACCCAACATTGAAATTGAATGTAAGAAACCTCCTTTGTGATGCCTTTATACCACCCCCTACTTATATTTGCAGCGGATTTCATGGACTATCTGTTGAATTGGCAGTTCCAAGTGGCCAGTTGTTCACTTGGTCTTTTGTTCAGCTCAGTTACACGTTCTGTCCTGCTACATTAGGCATGTGACAGATCATGTAGGATCAGAATAAAAATGGCGCAGTGTTCATTACCGGGCCTCCTGTACAGAACACGCGTGGCCTCATTTCTTTTTTTGCCAGGGTAATGGCATAACCAGGCTGGACCGACATTTCACAGCCACCAATTTCCTTGAACTTTTCTCAACACTTTTTTTTTACCCCCCCCCGCCCCCCCATTCTCAATCATAAAGATGAAACAAAAACACGTCGCTATACACATCAAGACTTAAAAGGGCATCTCGGCTCTATTGATTTCGCAGGAGTCAGATGCACAGTCGATTCCCTGAAAAGTGTTGAAATTGTACGGGAGGCTGCACCCACGAATATTCTCCCGGTCCACATTAATTGGCTCGGGGAGGCAGGGAGCTCTGGAACAGTATCATCAGAAAGGTTGATGAGGACAGAGAGTAAGATGGTTCTCATTTAACATCGAAAAGTGCATATTATACAGCGAGGAATGGTCAGGCGTTACTTTGCATTATTAATGAGTCGTCTACATTCCAGTGTAGCTTCGAGACATGTGGTAGTTAGCATTAAATTCCAGCCGAGGCTTTACGAGACCAGAAAAAAGAGGGTGTGCATATAATGGAAATTATATCATTGTGCTTACACTTTTGAGGGACACACGATAACCTTATTACCTGTGATAAAATTGAAGAATATGCAATAGTGCCAGTTCAATCCGGTACCTTGGAAGATGTGGTTATTCGATATATGTATAAAAGAAAAAAAAAACATCTGTTGCTCAGTTTGCCACTGTGGTCCGGGGTATGAATATATCTCAAATTGTACAATATTTTGATTCCTGAGTAAATCCTAACTAACTTGCATATGGAAACATTGTAGTCCTACCTATAAGTCCAATATTATAAAAAGTATTCTTCTCGTGCTTTTTTTTTTTATTATTATCATCACAAAACAAGTTTAGCTGCTAGCTGTATAAATATTATAACAATAATATCAGCTTCACTTCCCTCAGCCAGTAGGTACTTTGAAATTGTGCCTTATGTGATGTCGCATCTACTCACAGTCCATAGCAGATACTCGGTTAACGTTCAATGTACAAAACACTTACACCACATTTCATTCCCCTGATATAGTAAATTGTGTAAACTGTATAGATTTGTTCTATAGGGTTGTTTGGGCAACTCAAAGTAAACTTTTGGGAAACATGAAACACAGAACTAAAGCTTAGGGTTTGCGAGACGGCCTTGTCTATGAGGTAATTAGTGCGAATGTGTTGTCGGAAAACAAGCAGTACGTCACTGACAACTTGGGTCTTCAAATGTCAATGTTTCTAAACTGACATTTAGACTGTGTCAGCTTGTTCGCCTCGCCTCTCGACAAACCCGTTGTGTGTCCCTGCTGAGCCGAGTTCAGATCGTGTCCGAGCTTTTCCTCCTCTGTCCCCCCTTGCTCCGTTCCCGTTACGTATTCTCACCGTCCGAGTAAGTGGTGAAACCACTTAAGGGGTCTGCACTGTCCACTCTCCATTTAAAAATATCCCTGAC
This sequence comes from Colistium nudipinnis, assembly GCA_016785305.1. Taxonomy (NCBI): domain Eukaryota; kingdom Metazoa; phylum Chordata; class Actinopteri; order Pleuronectiformes; family Rhombosoleidae; genus Colistium; species Colistium nudipinnis. The sequence goes on along the minus strand of JAFBJU010001018.1, from coordinate 145,308 downwards.
CATCACATTGCCGTAGGCTATAGAGTAAACCAGGAGAACATTTCTGAGGGCTCCGGTCAGTTAAGATGCTGCTGTGAAACTGCATAGAGAGGTGAGAAATTAAGGGAAGGTATTATCGAGATGCCATAGAAATATATAATCTGCCCATCACGGATTCACACTATAATTTATATGGTCAATGTTATTATAGTAGAGGTCATTTCCTGTGAATTATAGCGATATAAAACACTTGTTTTAGCTGCCACACATATGATACTCCAGCGTTGACAAAAAAGATTTTTTTAAGAGCTGATTTGATGAGCTCGTCTGGTGGATCCAGAGCATTTCATCATCAAGCTTACCATAAATTCATCTAAAAAAACAACAACAAAGTAAACAGAATAAGTCTAGAAACAGCTCAGGGTTTCAGAAGCTTTCCCTGTGCATGCGTCTTTACTTCCGTGTCCCCGGACACTTTCCCGTGCCATATGTTAATGTGACAGCTCATTGCTCGGATCAATTCAATGTGTTATTGCTCAAGGAGAGCAAGTGTCAATCATTTCTCTCTGCAGGCCAAACCAGGAATAATTGTCATTTCAAGGCATACAAGCAACTAGGGTTGAAATGACAGCGATTAAATAGGATTTGGTCCCGCGGTGAAATAGATTATGTTTCGTTTTTTTGTTTTTTTTTTACAGTGTACTGGACTGTTTTGTTCTGCCTTTAATATGTTTATATTTCATTGTGTGGCCGAGAATAGGCATAACGTCAAACAAAAACCCTCTGTTGGAAGACATCAGGCTGAGGCAGTCTGCTGTTAGCGGCCAATTTGTCTTCCATTGAATTAAAGGAAGACATGCTTGATTCTCAGGGCCCCGAATTGTTATCCGCCTCTGCTCCGCACTGAAAAGGCTGCAGGATTGTTGTATCCGTCGGGACTGGGCTTTGTTAACTCTTAATAGACTTCCGAGGCAGTAGGCCTCTGTTGCAAGTGATTAATGATCGCATGTCATCACAGTTGTAATCTTAGTGAGTGATACTTTAATAATGGAGCAGCCACTCCAGTGGAGACTGGATCTATACGCTGTCATACCAGGGAAGAGGAAGATGATGTGCAAGCGGCAAAAGACATTATCAGAACCACACAGCATAAGAACATTTTCCCTGCACAGTCCACAACCTGCGTAGACTAAACCGCTAATGGGTCTGGACAGCAGGGAGCAGGTCCGTGAGTGGTATTGGCTTTTCGGGACATTTCAGGAGAAATGGTTTGTGAAAAACACAATTTCCTCAAAACAATTTCCAAAACAATAGAAAGAAAGCTTGAAAAACCGGTAAGGTTTGAACATCTCCAAATCGATACTAATGACGACGAAATTATTTAAATAATGTGATCAAAATGAAGAAAACTGACAACACTTCTCCTTTACCTCTCAGGACAGTGCACAACTGGAACACTTTAATAAGCCTGAGGTTTTCCTAACCAGACCACAATGTTTACTTGTTGGCATTGTCTAACTCCGCCTAGTCCATGCCAATCCAGAAATGGTCAAGGACATGGAGCAAACCAAGCTAGTCAAGTAGCTAACTACCAAGATTACTATACACTACTCTGCTTTGCTAGCAAATTAGTCTAACTATACAACCATTTGCATCTGCTCCTATTTCTCCTGTGTTCAGCATTACTGTGTTGTTCTCTTTTGTCCCTGCTGATTGCACCTTTGTTGGATGTGTCTGTGTTGCTTGAAATTAAATATGAGGAAATATAAACATGCAATTTAAACTGTTTTACAATTTTGACCTTTCGTGCCTGTGATAGAATTTTTTTTTTAAAGCATCCCTTCCAGAAATGTCAGCATGAAGCAACATTTTATCTCTACACCAAAGCTTTTTTTTGTGTACTGTAATACCGAGGACTGCGGCCATTATCACTCCGGACCGCTGCTCCCTGTGATAACAAGTTGGCAGCCGGAGCCCAGGAGCCTTCCTCTTCTAATTTACTGTGTAACTGTTTTGCTGTTAAATTACTCCAGAGGCTGGACAAACACAGCATGTAATGGATACTTTGATTCTGGCCTCTCCGTGGCCCTGCCCATGCATATGCCTGCATATTGTTTAATGGGCTGGATTCATTATTAGTGCTTGTAATGATAAACATTTGTTGTCCGGCGGGAGCTAAAGGCCATTCTCCTAATCCCTCTGCCCCTGGCTTTGCAAAAACACTTCACATTGTGATTAATAGCTTCTAAGTAAAATCCCATTCAGATCATTGTTTGCCTGGAATCTTCCATCTCATTAAACTGCTTTATTAGTTATAGGCTGTTTGCGCAGCTTACCCTGATTAATTGCAAGTGATAAGGATAATGATGTGCTTTCAACACTGATTAGGTCCCAGTTGAATTACAGTATGAGTGGGTCATGAGATCATGAGTGCTCTGCTTTGAAAGGAACCTGTATTTTGCAGGACAGTGTTGTATTTGTACTGCAAAGATTTACTGAGCCTTGAACTGTCGAAGGCAACATTTTGTTTTAAGTTCAAACCAGGGGAAAATGACAGTAATACATTCTGATTTCATTGATTGTTGACAAGAAAATGATTCAAAGCTGACCTTTATTCCCTCTAAAAGGGGGGGGGGGGATGCGCACAGTGATGCTCCAGTGTGTCTGTGTGTAGGGAGGGAGCAAAGCAATTCTCCTGCGAGCCTCTCCAAACGACCCACCAGTTGAGAACCACTGCTCTAACAGCAACACTTGCTACTGAACATAGACTGTTTAGGCTGCTAGAAAATAGTGTATGGTACCTGTTTAGGAAAAAAAAAAAGAAAACTGCTGAATAAATGTTAACTTGCTGCTGTTCAGTATGTGCTGGTTTAATATTTAATTTCATTACATTAATTAATGTTTAAGTTAAGATTTACAAGTGTTACTGTACTTTTGTTCATACTGCTTACATACTTTTAAAATAGAAGTGAGCAATACATTACTTTTGTATTAATGATTGAATTTTACGCATAACAATACAATTAATCGCGATTAATAGCATTGTTTCCTGCGATTTATCGCAATTAATTGCATTGTAATGCGCAACATGGAATCGTTGCACAACACTAATATATACATATATACCACACCGTGTCACATGCACTAATAAATAGCATCCCTAAGTTTGAGAATTGTATTCAGGTTTGGGATACATGAGGGCTAGTTAATGGCATCAATGCCTTTGTCATCAGTATCGAGCAATTCTTCCACACCTGAGCAAATTTTCCCGGAGTGATTAAAATGTCACAGTTGAGCCCCTCAAAGTTTCACTGAGAATTGGGAAGAAGGCTGTAAATTTCACCAAAGAATTTAGAGAAGGTGGTAATCAATCAGAGCACTCAAATGTCAGTTAATCAAATATTGCGTGAGTGCATTTGTGTGTATGTCCCAAAGAGCAAGATGTTCGCATTATAGTGATTTTTAAAACTTTTTCCTTTTCCAACTGATAGCGGCATAAAGATGCTGTATTTCCAGAAACATCAGTGATTGCCCTCTAGGCATTCTGTTGGGATTACAATCATGTAGATTTTCTAATTGCAAATAATTATTACTAAGCAAGAGTTGAACAGCTTTTAAAAAAAAAAAAAGCACGTCAAAACCTGTTGCACTAAAGCCCCAGAATTTTATCTTTTAGTTTCAGATGCCGTGTGCAGTGGTGATAGTTTCTTGGGGGCATAGGAGGAAAAAAATAATAAATCTAAAGCCTGGTTCAGACACCTGCCTCAGGTATCACATGCTCCCTTTTCTGATCAGATTGCTGCTCTCTCAGAAATGAACACATATATAAATGAGGCTACCACTGCTGCTATGTTTGAGCGAGCAAAGTATATTAAAATGCATGAATATCTGCTCTGCACTCGCATGTTGTTTTCCTTATATAAGTAAAAGAGGCACATATGACCATTAAGGAATCATGTGTAGCCTTTAAAATGACTTCTTTTATTAGACAAATGAACAGGAACATGAGCCCAGCCTACAAATGCTACATAAAAAAAGAAATGTTTTGTAGATATTATAGGTATCGGCCAAGCTCTCCTCATTAACTTCCCTCTAAGATAGGTGACTTCAAACTTATTGGTTGAGGCTGCTGCCAGTGACATGTATGCATCAACCATAAATAGATTTTTATAAGAAAATAAAGACAAGCTTCCTTTGATCATCGCAATGCACCTTGTCCTCCATGGCCGCATTTCCAGCTAGTTAAAAAATCCTTTGAATTTTACCGGGCAAATGGTGAAAACATCTGACACCCAGAGCCCAGTGGACATGGTTATCAATTTAATGAGTCACCAAGCAAGATTAGAGTCATGGTGATACAGTGCACAGCAAGAGTTCTCCTGGTTTTATCTGATGTCGCTTGAACAGATACAGAAATTTCAAGTCCGACACATAATTGATAAAAACGTGTTCTTTGCATGGACTTCTCCCACATGAGGACATTAAAGTATCTTAGAATTTATAGGTTCGGTATACATTTTGGTTTGTGTCATTTTAATCACTGAGCACTAAGATTAAAACATATACATTAATGAATGAGGTCTTGCTATGAATGACTTTTTTATATACATGTATTTGAGTCGTGAATGGAGCCTCAAACGAGAGCAACAGGACAGAAAATGACAGAAATGTGTGAAAGCAGCAGAGTGTCTTGTGTGTGGAACATTATCTGTTTATTTACCCTCCTGACACGTTTGCAACAATTGATTCCGATGGGGCCTCTGGCTTCACAACTGATGCACCGGTCATACACCTCTATTTACACCTCTATATCAGCGTTGTACAGCCTCCATGCAACTGTCATGTAACTTATCCAGCACTGAAATCCAGTTGTGTTAGCGTATAAATCAATAACCCATGGTAGTTTAGCATAGGTTGCAACCTCCCCCTTGCTCAAATACCTTGAGCATTTAAAAAAATATGCATTATTCTATATCCAAACCAAAAACGACCAGTGTGAGGGGAAAGCAAACACCTTATTTCCTGTCCCCATGCCTTAATGTACGCACATTAAGGCAGGTAAAGAAGAGCAGGTACCCTGTGCTTGTCAGTCAGCTGAATACTTTCCTGCGATATACTTTTTCAAGCAGAGCCATGTGTGACCTTTCACTGTTCATGTTCACACTGTCGGAACAGTTTTGAACCTTAACCTTAACCGGCTACATTTCCGAGGATGGGTGAAAATATACGGAGCTGACACCGTAGATAAAACAGATCACTTCCTCATCCCACATCCTTAGCTATGTTTGGATTCTGCACCTCATGGAAAATGTCTACAAGTTTGTTTGTTATTGCGAGTGTATGTGTGTCGCCGAGCTATTTGCTCAAAAAGGTGTTCTCATAAAAGATTAATAGTTGCCTGGTGGCCCTGAGGCACCCGAGCCAGCAACTCAGGATTCATAAATAAAGCTAAATGGATCAATATTTCCAAGACTTTAGAGGTAACCTATGGCTACCCACACTCTAAGAAAGAAAGTGCTGAGAAAGGTTGGGTTTTCATCGAAGCCTCCCCTCAGTAAGGATAGAGAAAGTTAAGTATTTAATCATCATAACTGTGCGGCAACATACCTGAAAACCAGAGAATGATTCACATGTTGTCGAACAGAACATTTCGGGTGCTATATTTAAGTTACTCTAAAGAGAAAGTCCACTTTAATGAAATGACATTTTGAAAGGATTCTTCCCCAACTGTTGTTAATGTTATTGTGCTGCTGCAATGGCACAGTCACTTTGCTATCTGAAGAAAACAGGAAGTGAAGTATGGATGATCTAAGAATAATGGCAGTGTCTCAGCAGCCAACACCAGATGGCCATTAATCGACTAGACTAAAGTGCCAGAGCAGAATGACAAATTACCCTTGCGGAGGGACACACATGACAAATGTAAGCAAATGTAAATATGTGCCCGTAGTCTGCAGAGCCAGTGTCTTGGCAGCACGATGGCAATGACGATGATGCATGTGTTTGTTGTCCGAGCTGATGGTTGCAAACACATTCCCGTTGTGTTTATCGGGGCTCGGTCCACTGCATAGAGTCTGCATTTGCTGGACATCTGTTGTAATACTTCCCACTCGGTTTTCGAGACAACCATTTTTACTAGTTGTACTGTATTGTGAAAGTATTTTTCAGAAAGTAGTGGACTGCCTTATTCTGGGGTACTGGTGGCTGGAATGGCCCGGTAGCTCCTGGAAAGCTTGGCTAAATGGGGGGGTTGTCCTCGTTGTGTGCCCATCACTTCAGTTGGTTTTCAATTGTCAGTACTACCGTAGCTCCACAGCGCCACTGTTAACCTTTTTTTTTTCTGAGTTTTCACGTAATCCTTTTGGCTGTTCAAAATCACTTTCCCGCCTCATTTTTTGTGACTTTTGGCCAGCCCTGCAAAACGTTTACTGTTGCCTACCCACCGACAAGTCATAAAGGTAGTCTAATAGTAGACTAGTCGATGAAACCCCTACTGCACACCTGCCGTTATATTGCAAAACTTTATACTTCACTACAGACAATTGCATGCTTTTTTTTGGCATTATGTATCGAGGTTAAGTTTTCCCCCGTGTCTGTCGATTTGTACAGTTTTGGTTAGTTTTGATTCTTCGCAGGATTCCGCTGTAACAATTCAATCGAATCCAACCAACTTTGGTGGGAGGATTTAGCCTGGAAATGTTTTCTCCACTTCTCAACATGGCATTTGTGCTTTCCGCTACTAAGATCCTAAACTACCATAGAAACAAATGTTTAGTCATTTTGAATTGTTCATTAAACATTAATACTAAGATATACCTTCATTACGTCTAGGAGTTCATCTTTGCATTCCTAAACTAAAACTTTGCCGTCACTTTTCCCTTTCTATAACCACTACCATCCATAAGACAAAAAAAGGCATGGGAAATGTTCTCGCTGACTCATCTCTTTTATTCTTTTGTTTCTCTCCCAAGGGGACTGATGCCACGAACACTAGACAGCCAAATCACGTTGGAGAAGACTCCCAGCTACTTTGTCACCAGAGAGGCGCCCAGGCGCATCTCCAGCATGTCCCGTGCGACCAAGCTGATCGTTGTGGTGCGTAACCCAGTAACAAGAGCCATCTCCGACTACACGCAGACTCTTTCCAAGAAGCCCGACATCCCGACGTTTGAAGAGCTGGCGTTTAAGAACACCAGCTCAGGTCTCGTTGACACTTCCTGGAACGCCATAAGGATCGGAATGTATATCCTGCACCTGGAGAACTGGCTGCAGTACTTCCGCCTGTCGCAGATGCACTTTGTGAGCGGCGAGCGGCTCATCACCGATCCGGCAGGCGAGATGGGCCGCGTTCAGGACTTTTTGGGACTGAAACGAATCATCACGGACAAGCACTTCTACTTTAACCGAACCAAAGGCTTCCCTTGTCTGAAGAAGCCGGAGAGCAGCAGCCAGCCACGCTGCCTCGGCAAGTCTAAGGGGAGGACTCACGTACAGATCGACCAGGAGGTCATAGAGCAGCTGCGGGAGTTTTATAGGCCGTTTAATATCAAATTCTACGAAACAGTGGGACAAGACTTTAAGTGGGATTGAGCGTGCCATCGAGAAACTGTGCGGCTTTTCAAATGGCTACCTCTGGAGAAATGTCAAAGTATAATCACAGGTCCATTGAACCGTGTTCAAATCAATATAAAAGAACCGACGACTCATAGATAAAGAAGAAGAAAAAGACTAATCGTGTAAAAAGTCTGACATAATGCGGGGTTGTTCTGATGATAAGTGCCATATCTTTGGACAGACCTTTTTCTTTACTGTACACAAGACATCGCGTGAATTCATCAACGGAGAGACAACGTTCAATCATGAACCGAGGCATTAACAAGCAGCCACCTATGCCAGACCTACATGAACTGCACTGCTTGAATATTCATTAACTACCTGGTTGATTTATTTCCGTATTCTCAGTCACAATTCGCCATCGGTTTACGGTTCATATTTGCTCCTAACTCAAAGTCGTGGCAAATTGTCAAATGAATAATAAAGTATGTTATTTTGCACTGAAATGTTTACCCTTATCGTGGATCAAAACTATAAACAACAGTGACATGTTTACATAATAAATGTGCTGTGTACTACTGAGTACTAATACTTTGATTAAGAGTGATGCTTTAACAGCAAGTTAACCATTTGTTGAACACACTTATTTTTTCTGTGTTAGTATTTTTGCTGTGATCATCAAAATAAAAGGCTAAAGTGTCAAGGCATTTTTTGAAGATATTTTCGGGTTTTCCTTGCCTCTACAAATATCTAGTTCTTACGATGTCCAGTAACGATCCTGGATTTGTGGGATCACTACAGCTATTTACAGGCACTGTGACCTCCTGCAGAATATAGAACAAAGTGGTAAGACATTTGTATTGAGCCTCTTGAGAGAGGAAAGTTCCGTATCAAACGTTGGCATGTGTGTCACGGATCTCATGAACTGTCAAGATTCCTCGTTTGATTTGGTCTCTCGTCCTCTGAATGGGTGGCAATCCTAAGAAGCAAGATTAACCTCCAAATTTGCACGCAGAAACCAATTAGAGTTGTCATTAATCATTTTGTATGAAACCTCCAAAATACTCAAACCAAGGAATCTGTGCAATGCGAGCTTTTCATACAAATAAACCCCCAAATTAATGCATCATATATATATATATATATATATATATATATATATATATATATGTATATATATATGTATGTGTGTGGGTACTGTGAAAAAAGACATTTAATGTGCAGGAAAAATCTAAAATGTACAATTCTGTCAGACTAGCACACAGGACCAGTGTAGTCATGTATTCAAAGGTACCTTAGTAATACGCCGTGTCCTGTTTGCCCTGAAAGCTTTAGATTTAACTTAATATGCGCTGATAATGGTCATGCAGTGCAACTGAGCACTTATTATCTTATATTAGATCCAATAATATGACAATCGGAGGAAAGCATATCGCCTTCGCAGTTACGTTTCATTTTATGCTGCAGTGGAACAATATTTGGAACTTGAAAAAATGCCTGTGAATTCCTCTGTAAGTATTTCACTGATTGTTTAATGCCCCGCTACAGGGCTGTGGATTCAGCCTCGCTATCTACTCACACTTAGACTAATGTGTAAATGTGACAATGTGACCTTCCATATTAAGGAAATTACACATTCACTTGCATTCCGACTGTGCTGCTCCAGCACATGTCCGTTGGCCGACGGCCGTATTTAAACTGTCATTTGTGATATTCCCCATTAATTTTTCATTAACCTGCCAATGCTGTACGCGGCAGCCTGCTACTTAGCGAGCCATCGCCACAAACGCCAGTTTAGCGATGAGCTCAACTTTATCTCAGCTCACGTAATTATAACTTTCCCCCCCAGAATGCTTAGGGCTTCGTGACACGCCGCTGACAAAAATACTCCACTACCCAGTGCCACCATGCAATACCCAATGAATATTTTTGATGCGTTATCCGTCCTGCATCTGGGGACTATGCCTGCAGTTTCTGTCAAAGCATATTAGATGATTTCTTTCCCGGGGGGGGTCTTCCCTGCCTCCCTAACGGAATGCATAACTGCAGGGAGGAAAATTGCATCTCTCAAAGCTCTGCACATATTTACCTCGGATGCGTTTGACGATTAAAGTTTTACGCATTTTACACTGTCACATATGCAGCTTCAGCAATGACACTATAGAATGTATTTACTCCTCATTATTGTTAAGGAACGTCAGGACTGACTATTCCATACAACACAGATTAAGCTGTCGTAAATGTGGTCAACTCTTGTGGTAAAATACGCCTCCGCCACTCTCCAGCATTGTCTAACAATAAAATCACTTACCACCAAGCCCATTTATTTAACTTTTTTTTTTATTGAATACAAATATATTACGAGGCAGCCCTTGCAGCCGCCTGTTACAGTCCCCAGAGCTGCGCAGGGCTCAGAAGGCCTGCCTTGGGAAACCAATTGAAATTCTACAGAGGCACCGACCCTGACACTCAACACACTTGACAAGCCTGCGTCTATAATCTCTGTATTGTGGGGACAACATATAAAGAAAAACAGCTGTGAATGTGCTGTGTCCCAGAAAGCTCCGTAACTATGAACTGCTTCAGAAATACAGACATAACATAAAACAATAGAAAAACAACAACAATTCTCAACCACAATGGGAGGTGAAAAAAACAAGAGATAAATCTTACATTATTTATTGGCATGTTGTATGTAATGTTGCGATTTTTAGCCGGTATGGACCTCCAATATGCAGCTTTATCAAGATTTTTTTTTTTCCATTTTTGTGTGGTAGTGTTCTAGTGTTTATATTGAGGTCTCCTTGTCCCCCCTTAATGAGCCAAGCCATGAAGGATAATGAGGATGCTACTTTTTTTTATTTTTTGCGGACAATGAGGAGAGCAGTCTTCGCTTTAGATGATTTGAAACTTGGCAGCCAGAAAGCCCTCCAGAAGAAATCTCATTAAATACTAAAATGGCACACCAGCTAACCTCTACCTGCATCAGTGCACCTTTTGAATATGTCGTTTTTCTTCCCAGGAACATGTTCCATCGCTGAGTACCCTACTTTCAAGCTGTTTCTCTAAAATTAGAGGATGTACGGAGAAAAATCAATTCATTTATCTCCTCTGCAGAGGCCCGTTGGTATTTTCTCATGCTGATCTCGCTGCAGTGCCGCTTTATGCTTGATGTAATACACCTGACGAGCTCAGTGCCATGCTAATGAAAAGTTTCCCATTACAGGATGCAATGTGTTCTTCAGGGGGGAAAAAAAGGGAACTAGCACGGCCACACATGCGCAAAACAACTGCATACACACCCACAACACTAACCTATGTGAAAACCTCTCCGCTCATCTCATTTCCTGCGGTGTGTTGAACATGTGCTGCTTGCCTTACCTTCAGAAAGGTCAAGTGCAGAACGGGTCTCCAGGCACCCGGTCAACTAATTAAGCACCAGTGGTTGAAGATACGTACCGGGCTCCAGGGACGCCGCAGTGGTCGGTATCCCCCCTCTGGGCTAACAAATATATTGTTCCGCGTGCAAGTGATGTCGAGATTTGCATTACATTATTCTCGGGAAGAACACAAACGAAAATTAGACACTGCGGCAGGAACAGGTCCCTCTCCCGTTTGCACGCCCGGATTACAGACAACATTTACTGATGGAAATATAATACCACAAATCCACCTTTTGATTCTGTAATTATGGCCGGGAAATGAAGCTGGGGAATCTAATTTTGTCCGCCGCTATCTCATTAAAGCAAATGTTCCTTGACAAGAACGTTAATAGGACTCACGTGAACTTTGATTCCGCTCATGCTGAAACTATTTTCTGGGCCAGTCCATAATGACTTCTCGGTAAAATGGCGATTTGTCCTTTCAACATGTCTGTTTTAGTCAAATTTGACACCACACGTCAAAATGTATAAGCTCTAGCCATTTCTTATATTTTCGTTAAAATCCCTCGTTTCTTTACATCTTCGAACCTATCCCTTTGGTGATTCGTTTTTTTCGGAAATGAGAAATTCACAGGACAGGTTGCAGCAGCTGCTCAGTCATGCGCTAAACAACATTATATTGAGACGGTACTTTTTCGGTGGGAGTGGAAGGCAGAGGATCGCATGCAAACTGTTGTGCAGGCTACAGCTTTGGCACATAACCGTGCCGCGGTGGCTGAGGGCTGCACTCTGCCCACTGCTTTCCATTTAAATGTGGGATCACAGTGGAAGTCATTTCGGCGAAACAGGGCTGCACCCGAGGGAGCCCCAGAGGAAAAGAAGGGGGACGCAGTGATAAGAGACACTCCACTCCGGGACGCCTGATAAATGCAGCCGGTCTGAGTCTGTGACTCAGATAATTAAGTCCTTATTCAACCCAGCCAACGTGCCCAACAGCAAGATCGGGAGAGCAGAGCACAATGAGGGACTCGGACAAATGAACGCCACTTCCCCAAACTTTCCCCCACTTCTGTCACTCCTGCCAAATCCCGCAGGCCCCGGCTATATGCAGCTCAAGATTACAGATCCCGGAGCTGTGAAAGTCCCGGCTGGTGGTGAAAATGAGTCGTGCTTCCGTCTAAACAACACGGAGAGGTCAATTAACGGCTAAATCAATCACTGTTTGCCTGCTTTTGATGACGTGCAGGACGTCAGCCAAAAGGAAACCCTCGCTAAAATCATGGCGCCCGAAGCCATGTGTGTGATCCTGTTTTTTTGCTAAAAAAAATAAAGCCAAGAAAAAAGTTGTTTTTTTTTACGATTGGGCCGTATTCAGGCTGATATAATGCTGTCTAACTCCGGCATAAAATCTGTCCTTCTAGCTATAGTGTGCCATGTTGCTCAAGACCTTGTGTGTTCCTTAGATACGATTTTTAAGAATATGAAAATAGTATCAAGGTAATAACCTAAAATGTTGGACTATTCCTTCAAAGATGCTCGTGTGTATATTTGAGCGTTTGCTACCACTGCAACCGTTTATTTACTGGTACCAAAATAAATTCCTCGCCTCACCAGGAGTAAATTCTTCTTTACGACCAAACTTGCCAGAAAGTGGTGATAATTGTCACTTGACTCGAAGATCTTTAGCCATCATGTACATGCACAGCCTCAGGAATGCGTCCTCTGTTTTAGTCTGGACAAATGTCTTAAGCCTCTCATGCTGACCTGAGGGAGGAATTCTACAGCAAATCACTTTCGCCTCTTGAGGTAAAAAGTAGGGCTAAGTAATAAAATGATGAACTAAATGACTTAGATATCCAACGTTTTAATAAAGCTCACACTTTCCACAAACATTAAAGCTTGCGCTTCAAGGCAATTAGGTTCATTTATATGTTAACTTTTCAAACTCTGTGGTTTCAACATCTGCTATATAAGAAATATATATAAAAAAATGTATAAAAAAAATAGTACAGCCACATTTTTTGATTACATTTAATTGAAAGAAAATGAGAATAAGAGGGGGTGGAAATCAGCTGTGTGACAGTTTTGACTGCTAGTCATAATTTTAATATGCAGCTCGAACTTTAATAAAGCAGAGGGGAACACACAAGACTTTTTCATTTTAAATTGAAACTGGTGGAAATTGGGAAATTGAGACTTTTTAATATAATCACATGAATCCAGTCTCACTATTTCATTTGAATGCACCGAATCTTCTTCTGAGTCGTCTTCAGCTGTTTATTGGAAACTAGCAAACTAATTTACCTATATATGTATCACTGGAATTATTAAATGTTTGGCCAGGACACAAGCTATTGATTTTATGACTATAACTTATTGTTTTAGCTGTAAGAAAATGACTCAAACTAGAGGTTTGTCGCCTGCCATGATTCTGTCATCACAGACATATTTCAAAAAGGAAAAAAGGGTTTTGACAGTCTGTAATTTATTGGGAAGAAAACAGGCACCCAACACTTTCCCCCAATTGTAACAGTTCTCTTATTATGGGCATACCGTGATTTACATGTGCATAACAGGTGTACAACCCTCGATAGAAAATAAAGTCAAAAGACATAAAGAGTGTTCTGTCGGCTAAAGGACCTGAGGTTGGCAGAGTCCCTGTAAAGCGATATGACAGCAACAAAAGAATCCATCCGAAACGCACGACAAGTTGCACTAGCTATGTAAGAGGATTAATAATATTCGCTGACTTAACTGGGACTTATACTGAGCTCCACTGGAACTGTCAGCCTTTGTGTTGCACCGCGTCGATGTTGTTTGACTATTGACTTATTAAAACTCGTTTATTACCACAGCATTCCTTCTGAACCAAGATCCTTCAAACGACGGGGCCTTACGCACAGTGAGTATGATGCACACTGGATGTTTTTGTGTTGAGGCCGTAATTATTCACCTGAGGACATGTTCAGTTACAGTGAGCAATTACAGGGACCTTTTTGATCCCCCTCAGCAAATAAATATTGCACAAACAGAGACAGAAAACATAGTGCCAGGCAGCAAGACTGGCAAAAACATTGTTCCAATGTTGCATTCACGGTTTCATCGGGTCGATTTCTGCATTTTGCCATTGCGTGAATTAATTTCTCCTTGATACTAACTGGTTGTAAAGCACATCGTGATTAGTGTCTGCATAAATGAACCTTGTTTGCTTTGAGCACACATTTAAACGTATTTCCATTCGCTGTATTATACCTGCATGTCGAATTAAGACCTAACACAAAGTGTCAAGAGAAAGCCTGCGCAATTCGGTTTGCTTTGTTTGTTTCCGAAAGTCACGCTGGTGCTTTGACACGTATCGTTGCTTGATCTTTGAAGTAAATGTCTTTTTCTTTTCGACATGCCAACGCTTCTCTTGAAGGCACTGAAGCTGAACGTCTCCGAATGTGTTTTGCTCTAACTCAAAATAAATGACTTGTGTGCTGCATCCGGCAGCAAGAATACGTAACACAAGAGTCTTCTTCAGGCACTTCAAAATTCAAGAACCACATTGGAGTTTTTCCACACATTTTAGGCCATTGAAGTACAAATCATACCATTATTATTACTGTCAGCTATTTTCAAAGAGCTTTTGCCCTGTCTGAAATGTTGCAATTGTATTAAGAACATCTTCCAACTCAAAATGTTTGTTAATGTTGGACTGTATAGTCTTCAGAGAAACATTGCTCTCGCTAAGAAATTTACCAAGGCAGAAAAAAAAACCCCAAACAACTTTTCGACGCTGCTTTTTCTACAGAACAAACAAATATACGGTGCGTTAGAGAGTGCATGAGCATATTGTGTTATTGGTAGTCAGTGTAACTCTGGCGTTAAGACATAGAAATGATTGCGGTTGTGTCTTTCATATCTGTGGGCAAGAAAGTAATACAGTTGGTTTTTAGGGGTAAAATGTAACAAATGTAACTATGGCGAAAAAAAACATGTCATTGAAGCTAATGCTTTATTTTTCTGTATTACACTATTTTACAGACAACGAGGTTGGGTATTTACATGGTGTTAATGCCACAGGGCTACTCAGTAGAATCTACTTCTTTTTTTAGAAATGTAGCTTTAGAAATTACTTTTTAATTTTAGGCGTTCGACACTGAAAGAGGGATAAGGTAGTGATTAAGACCACCAGCAGTACAAGCTATATCAAGAAATGGAAGCAAACACATTCATTAAAATAGAGCGCAGAGATAAGAAACACAACGGAGCAAATAAAGGGAGGTGATGTGGGCGGCCAGATAGGACGCACGGGCCCGGAGCAAATACAGTGTGTCCTCGCCGCTTGATAAATGCTCTGAAAATGGATGGTGGCCTTTCAAGATCCACAGAACGCTGTAATGCATTCTTGCACTGAGGAGACTTCTCGAGCCCCTTCGCTAAAGACACCCAAGACAAAACGATATGTCAGAACCGCGGGCCCTCCGGCTTTGTCATGCAAAGGTCACGCACATCGCAGCGTGGAGGGGCCTGATGATTCAAAAGTGGACAGGAACTGCTTTAATTCGATGTGGATCATTACAAAATATACCTGTCTTCAGTCCTAAAGTCCTAACAACCCAACTCGTGTCTTTTCAGTTGTTTCCTGTTCTATTTTACTACTCCCCAGTCTCTGTCTCATTTCTAAGCACTGAACTTCCTGCCCTCCTGTGTTTTCCCGCTCCTGTGATTAGCTGACGTGCCTCACCTGTGTCCAATTGTCTCACCTCTCCGTATACGCTCCCCTGTGTTGCAACAATGCCTTTTACTTTTAGAAGGCATCAACCTTTTGTTGCACATTTCCCCCTGCGCTCCACGCTGCTCCAGTGTACACCGAGATATTCGGAAATGGTGTTGTGTTTTTGTCACCCGCTTCTGCTCCCTTGTCGGGTCAGTCACACCTCGTCTACCAGCGGTGAATACGAAGCCTTGTTTCCAGTAACGTTTCCCCCTCATCGTTATTGAAAGAACAGAAATCCATGGCCTTTACTTTTTGCCATCGTTCTTTGTTTTTCCACTCCATTTAATTCCAAGCGGATCACTGGCAGGTGGGTATGGATTGAGATAATCTCGAAAAGAGCTAGAAAAAAATTGGGCTGGACTGGCTATTTTTAAAATGGAAATATATTGTACTGTGGTTAAGTTTAATTTGTAGCTGAGGTTTAGATTCAGCTCTTCCTCAGCTCAAATATAGTAAATGGGAGAATCCAAGGGCATGCAGAAAGCTTTGGTCCGATTTTCTGAATATTCTACAGTGGAGACATTTGAGACACAAACAGCCAAAAGTGCCTGTATTTCTGGGAGATCTTTTTTTTTTTGGGGGGGGGGCAGCTGATGACAAACAACAGGCTGGTGCACCACATCAACTTCTCCTCCAGTTCTACTATGAGCACATTTTCTTTTTTGGACAAGGACGTGTCCTTTGGTTCACACATGAAAGACGGGAATCTGGGTCGGCTTTCTTCTACCTGCACAATGCTATGACAATGAGAAACATTCTGTCCAAGCGAGATGCGGAAAAACGAGTGAATTAACTAACTGGACTAACTGGACTGATTTGGTGCTATATAGAGAAGCATTTCTTTAATGAATTGCAATTATATAACTGAATAGTCTACTTTCTCACTGAAGTATGCGAACTTGAGGGGTTATCATGAAAATGATTGACGAAACCACAGGTGGATATTTTTACATAGTTCCATGATCACACCAACACATTGTAATTAGAAAAATTGCAGGAAATTATGAACCCTGATCAGAATCAGTAAGAGGTTTGTTCAAAAATGCAAATGACTGGAGCGATACAGTACAGTCCACCTATTTTCATTGCCATGCTATATATAGGGCATTTATGAATATGTATTGTTGCATTTTCAAAAAAAAAAAAAACATCACACATACACTTTGTACTAGACAGGGCAGACTGGAGGAACAAACACACATTGCTTGATTCTCGGACAGACAAGTGGGAAAACTGCAAACAGAGACCAAACATTTTTTTTTTTTTTTATCAACATCATCATTATAACATTAAGGCATCGAAAGAATAAATAGTTGGTCTTTGTAAGATGCCGTTGTATTATTTAAAATATATTAGAGCATGATAATGCACTGCGGGGCTCATGAAATGTCACTGAATCAGCAGTGTTTCAAAATCAGGAGCCTTCAGCAGATCTGCCTTCAAAGGGAATCAGTGCAGCGCTGTAGTTTTTGATCACTGGAGACAATTGATCTTTGGTGTTCAAAGAATATTTACGCTTCAGGCTTCGCTGAGAAACATTTCAAACTACCTGCCACGGAGTGTGTGATTGTAATACAAATGCCGAGAAAGATGCGCATAACCGTGTCCCCTGATTGTACCTGTGCAGTCCCGCTGGTATAGCGTCCCTTTTTTCCCCATTTCCTGTAAAGTTGTTCCCCGACAATCTGTTGGGTGAAAACATGAAACCAGTAAAGACTATAATGTGACTGGGACCATTTGTGTCGCTGTGCACCCATCATGGACAGATTGATACATAGAACAAAACATTTGGGTAAAATAATATGAAATACTATTTTTAAATTCTCTCATTCACAGCTTGTGTAACAGCGTAGCCAGACCGGAAAACCACATCATCTGTTTAAAATAAAGTCCCGGGGTGTCTCTGTTCTTTGTCTTCGAGGCTAAAATTAAAACATGTAACTCCGTTACATTGACTGCATCTTTCCACTGCTTTGACAACAGATACTCTCTGTGGACACCAAAGTGTCTGCACTTGTTTTCAGGTTGCTAAATGAGAGTTGCAGAGAGTGGTACAGTGTTTTTTAAATAACATTCCGTTGTCAGATTATTCCAACATGTTTGCAGGTGATTTTTATTAATTTTTTTATCCATACTTAAAGTTCTACGGAATTTGAATCCACCGTGACTATCATATTTAGCAGACCTCGTCACTTACTCCAGAGAAGATCGCTACTACTCCACAGAGGTCAGGGATGTGAGGTCAGTCTGACGGAATTTCACCCAGTGTGCGTGACCTTTTCGGCAGGGGCTCGGAGGCTCGGGGGAACCTAACTGGACCACCCCCGCCGGAACCTTGAGTCGCGTCTCGTCCAAAACCAAAAGAGTTCTGGCAAACTTGCATGCGGTTTTATCATCCCCATTCAACATGTGACATACATTATTAAATAAATAAAAGAAGATAGACAGCCTAAGGCTGTTGTTAATCAACGCCACAGCCTGCGCACCAAACCCTCAGTCCAATTGGCATGAATGAAAATGTCACACAGAAAATAGTTGATTGAATGCCTGAACCAAAACACTTATATATCAGAGTGCTGTCCTATCATGTATCTCAAGGAGTGAACGAAAGGATATACCAGAGATGTTAGATTTTAGATACCTGTACAAAAAAGAAAGCATTTCATACTTAATGAGCTCAAAGGCAAACGAAGCTGGCGTTGTTCCTAAATATCTGGTAGAGCCAATGAAAATTATGTAAATCTGTGTCTGATTGAATATGTATGTCACACAAATTGGCCCGGAGGAGCGATCACAAGGCTCTGCTGAAAGAGGAATCAGACAGCAGCTCTCCGAGTGTATAACAGCCTCACACAGGCTGCTCATTTGCACTCGCTTCACACTTCAGATTGCACAAGTGGTGTGACTTGCAACATGCATGATACATTGATGAGAGAGGGGTTGGTTTTTCGCCCAGTGCACCCACATTGTAGCCTCTCTGCTTGGAGCACGGGGAAAAGTGGACAGGGACTGCTCTAGTTTGGCGTAGATCATTACATAACATCTCTCAGTCTTCAAGTCTTAACAACCCAACTCATGTCTATTCGTTTCCTGTTTTATTTTGGTACTCACCTGTCTTCATTTTATTTCTAAGCACTTAACTTCCTGCCCTCATGTGTTTTGCCCCTCTGCAAGAGAGTAGGCTTCCGGACTTAACGCACTGCAACAATATATTCCCCCGAAGAAAGCTTTTTTTTTTTTTTTTTTTTATAAACCAAGCAGGAGAGAAACAAACAAACTACGACTGGTCGCGCGGGGTGGCATAATCTGCAAGAGATGAAACGTAACAACAATGGACCGGGGACAGACATTACGACAACAATAACACACAATGCAATGACGATAATGGAATTTTTTTTTTGTGTTCATTGCCCAGGCTGGTGATTAGCTGCAGCCTGACAGCTTCATCAGCAATTTGTAAAGGGCAGCAATGCCCCGCTTGCAATTAATATGGTTTAGCCGGCAATGGCAAATGATTAGCTGCAATTGTTTAGCCAGCAATGGCTAAAGGGCAACACTGCAATGAATAGCTTTAGCCAACAATGGTGAACGATGCAGATACCAGAGAAGTCCATAAAGGGGGCAGCAATTGGGTGGTGTAGGTTTTCAGAAAAAACGGCAACGAAAAATAATGTAACTATGCAGTACAATCTAACATTTAACTTGTTAGCGGTACAGCTTTTAAGACATGCACAGAAACATTAAACCATATATAGACCAAAAGTATGAATACGTGTGTCATTTAGAGGGTGCAGCAAAACCAAACATCACCACCGACCTTCGGGTTTATGCATTTGCAATGATGTACGTCCACACAATAACAAAAGGCAGGTCGGAAACATTTTTGACACAAGCAAGAACAAATACATAATCAAATCATTTCCCAGCTTAATCATATAGTTTCAGATTTGAGGCATCGAGACGCTTTCTGGTGGATTCTAAATACAACTTCGAGGAAGGCTGTCTTAATGGCAAGACCGGCAGGGGCATGTGCGTAATAAACCAGGGTGTTTGGGTCTTTGCCGTGGTGACATGCAATTTAAGGTTAAGGTGCGCACATTTGTTTCATCGAAATCATTCCAAGTGAGTAATTGTTGAAGATGTGCAGCTTGCAACTGCTGCTTTCAACTTCCCTCAGACATGTGTCGGATAAGCGAAGCAAGATGCGGATGAGATAAACATCTTTAAATCCCTGAGAGGAAATCCGATTGCCCCATAGGACGGGGGAATGCTCGTGGCGTGACAAAGGTGCTAGAGGAGGAGGTAGTTGCCTGAGGTGCAGGAGAGATGATGCTGGGATTTCTCCAGAGACTGGATATGAGCACGAATTGGATGGATGAAAGTACCGGGGACTGTTGGCTCCTGAAGTGAAGGCATTCCACATGAATGAGAGGGCGGCGATGAGCAGAAATGTATTTACACTACGTTTCTGCGCGCACACTTGTGACCAAGTTCCTGTAGGACCCTGGGTGTGATTTAATGAGAAAAGACGACGCTGGAAAATGACTTTAAAACTTTAAAACTATGTGACTCGCATGATGAAAGAGCACACACACCATGGACCTAAATAAGGTCATATTAAGAATAACTCATAATAACGTTAAGATATAGAGTATTCCAGTATTTTGTAATATATAGACAAACCTTAGTCAGTGACTTTGCTATTTCTTTTTTGATTTTACATTTCATGTCTTTTCTTTTTCTTTTTTATACTTTTCTGTTACTTCCTCTTTTAATTTATTTACCTTTTGAGTCCTTTCTTTGTCTGTGTTCCCACCTCTCTGATTGTCTGCCCTGCCCTAATGTGTTTCACCTGTGTCCAATTAGCCCAGGGGCGTCCAAACTATGGCGCTGTGCAGTTTTTTATTTCATTCTGAAGAAGATCAATGAGTTCAGATAATTGTTGTTCACGTAAACATATTGAATTGTGGGGAAAAAAAATAAAAATTGATGTTTATCACCGATAGGAATTCTACATCCAAAGTTCAGGATCTGTTTAACCCTGGAAAAAGTAGTTTAGTGAAGAAGAAATGTAAAAGTGTTGCTTATATTATATATATTACATATAAGTGATTTATATTGAATCTCCTCATTGTAACTATTACATCCGCTCTAAACTACATTCATCCTTATTTGACGCTGCAATTTTAGGAGGCTAATGGTCACGATTGGGTTTAATCAACCAGCAAAACGAGCAACTCTGAAGCATTTCCGGCCTAATTATTGCATCTTATTCAAGTGAGATTTTAAGTTCCCCAATTAACCTCCCACTCATTCAGAGTTCTTTTGCAAATTACCATGCAGGAAATGGGCCTTGAAATAGTTTTATCTCCATTAGTGGGGATTTTTCTTACCATGGTGATTTACCACGCTAAGATGTTTGGTAGGACTGAATTCCCAGGGTTAAACCCAACATTATGTTGATACGCAAATCCTTCTTCATAGAACAGGCCCCTGGATGCAGAAGCACAGAAACGATATAGGCTGTGAAGCACAATCCATCATTGAAACCACTAAAAGTAAAGATTGGCTGTTTCAGGTGCGTGTACGCAGGCCCTTTCCCTTTAACACACTTCGAGCAGCAATCACTGCCCATTAACCTGCCTTGCTGTAGGCAGTGTGACTGGTCGGATAATATCTCCTTTTCTAAAATGAGGGGCTACAGCAAGCGGGCGATAGTTGTTATCATATTATTATTACTATTATTATTTTGCAAATGCCAAGTGGGTACCTCAGTTTAACCCTCATGGTTATGTCTCTTTTTATGAGTGCGAAAAGTGAGCGAACGCTCCTTTGTTCTCCCGGACGTCTCGCTCTAGTGTGGCGTTAAGGAACAGCACCAGTCTGGTAAATAACATGTCAAAGTGACAGGCTGTACGGCTGGCAGAAAGTGGAGCAAAAGTGGACGGGCCACTGCCGCTCGGCAACACTCAAGCGTATCCTCACCTCTGCCCTGTCCGATTGAAACCGGGAAACAAACACGGAAGCCCAAAACTGAGGCAAACAAGCAATCTCATAAAGTTTGGAGGAAGACTTTTTGTTGGCTATTGATTTTTCATCAAGTGTTTGTGTCTTTTTGAAGAACCAGAGCAGGGTATTGGACAGAGGAGTCCTGCCTTTGATAAAGACAAGCACCATAGAGATTGAATGTTTTTTTTGCTTGTTTTTTTCAAATAAACCACGTATAGAACAGCCCGCAGGGGTAGATCACGTGTTTTTCTAGCACATGTTGAGTGTTCCGCTGCTTTGTGCTCAATTAGATGTGCGTCGAGCGTGCTCTTTCAAGAAACGGGCTCAAACATAGACATACAGCCTCTATAATTTAAACAAGGAGCCAGTTCATAGCGTATGAAATGGCTGAAAACTTGCCCCGACAGCACGGCAAACTCCCTCTAGGCTGACCATTAAAAAAATAGAAAGCTTGACGGCGGCTTCGTATTCACGCCACACTCATTAGTCCACACTTGCTGCTGTCCTTATTTATTATGAGCGTCATGACGTGCATCGGTAGCAGCTATGTAAACTGCTAGTCCTTCCTGTTTTTTTTTTGCTCCGTACAAACCAACCAGAGGGCGAATCAGGAATCAGAGGGCGAAGTCAGAAGACACCAAGCTGTGTTGGTGTGAAAGGATTCAAAAGCTCCTTAACCTCTGTTGCTCCGTAACGATCCAGCTTCCGATTGGACGTGAGGGCCTGTCTTGTTTGGGTTGCTTTGCATGCGAGTATTAAGGACATTGTGTTATGGTGGGAAAAAAAAGAGACGTGTTGACATTTGATATAGTCTCTCTCTGATCTGGCGTTTTACAGAAGAGATTTTTCTTGTGTTGTGTAGTGGAAGCTTCGAAAAATGTTGTTGTAGTTGTAACTGAACATTTTACTGTACCCGTACCTTATGTAGCAGTTTACAACAGGAACGCTAGTAGGCGGGGAAACATGCACTCGACTCACAGACAGGATCTTTCAAAGTAAAGCATTTCCTGTCGCCTCCAAAGTCGAATAGAATTATTACCCTAACATTTAAACTGTAAATAATGTTAATATATGCTGCAACATTTCTTGTGTGACGTACGCAGGTAAGCAAATAAACAAATTATCTGGCTGAACAAGTTCCTACATTAATAAATAAGTCAGCCAGCAGGCGAGAGCGTGCGGGTAAAGCTGGAGGTATCCCACACATTCCCCCTGTCCTCCATGCAGCAGCAGAGTGTGAGCATCAGTTCATCCATAGCCGCTGAGCGAGGGACACTCTCGGAGATCCGGAGAGACTATAAAGATGGTGACGGATCAGCCGAGAACTAAGGACGAGAGATGACACGGGGGTGGGGGGGTGTAGGAGGAGTGGGAGGACTGGAGGAAAGACGGGGAGAGATGGAAAGATGGAGAGAGGTGGGAAGTAAATCCTCCATGCAATACGTCCTGCATGTCGTCCAAGTGATATAACAGCAAGCCCCATTCATTCAAATGTGCCCAATTATTGTGCATTAATTCATTGATTCATTAATTAAGTGCATGAGAGGGATTTTCAGCACGAACCTGTGCAAGACTGTGGTAGAGGTCCGTGAACGGCCAGCTGCTGTCTTGTGAAAGGATCAGTCTAATAATCTTTGTAATATTAAAAAAAAATCGCATTCATTATTCTGCATACTGAAGCAGGAGTCTAAAACGAGCATGCTCGCCGAGCAACTGATTCCCAACTCGAACCGAAAAAAGCCCCCCCCCCCGGTGTTTTCTAATGTAGGAAAACAGTTTTTAAACCTGCTCAGTGAAGCAAGTGTATTCACCATGCAGTCCTCATTAGCATCCCTTTGCACTCCTTAAGCTGAGGGGCATCATAATACCTGATGGTAAATCCGAGTGGTCACTGTGTTTTGAAATGTAAATAAATCGCTGCGATTCAGCATTAGCAAAGGATTTCGACTTCAGCCGTGAGCTCCGAACCATATTTCATGCCGCATTCATTAATTCAACTCCAGTGTGAACAGAAAATTGATAGCGTAATAAGAATGTTGACACACGATGACCTCCATGACCTCCCTCGTGAGTCACTGCTTCAAATACACAGAGGTGTTGACTTAGTGTCATGAGGAATAAAGGCCATCATGATATGACAAAATGGGATTATTAACAATTAAAAATGACATGAAAGTCTACATTACGCTTGAAGCAAAGGCTTGTATGTGGCTTGAATACAAACCTTATCATAGACGCAAACACAGTCGAAGCGTTTCCCCTTAAAGCCGTGTTCCTGTCAGCTTAGAATCATTCTTTGCGGTGATGTATGATAATGAAAGCGCTGCTATTGATGCCTTTGTTGTGGTAATAATCATAAAGGAGAGAGTGTATCAAATATATGACTTTGTTTTCTTTGGGGAAACAATATAATAAAAGCAGAAGTGATTTATGAGACAATAAACTACGCTGAAAAGACTAAATAAGGGTTTGTAATCATTGCCGATAGCCCGAGAAAAGTCAGCGAGCCCCTAATACCTTAAACTAACTTATTTCCACTTTTGCAAACACCCGGACCCCAAAAGAAATCGTAAATCATTCCTAAAACCTCTTCAGTTTTCCTCGATGACAGCCCATGGTGTTAAGTTCCCTCTTTTTTTCATTATTAAAAGACCAGAGCACAGGTCCAACCTGACAGAAGACCAATCTCCAACGCCTCCATATTACACCCTCCCCTGCCAGTTCCTGGGCCCCAAATTAAGATTAATTACACAACAGGCCAATATGCTGAAATGGGAAATTATATGCTCCCAGGAACAGTGCTCTATAGATGCTCTGTCTCAGTTAGGGGAACAGCTTTTAGATTGCGCTCACATATCCTTATGCTGAGCACAGCAGGCGTGGGGTTGACTGTCTCGATGTATGCTGAGGACCTGATGATGTCTGGCAGAGGGGGCTCAGGACATGATGGCACTGATTACAGCTGCTTTGATTGCATGTCAGGTGGGGTGGAACTCCTCTTGTCTTTCGAATCAGCCGTGACACACACAAATGTGCCATGCACTGTGTGATGTGACGCACATATAGTCCACTGCATATAGGACACTGTAATATTACTTTAGAAAATGCCTAGCTCTACGGAGGGAGTAGAATGCACCCGTGGCATGCCAAGTTGGATTCAGTGTTTTGCACCGTTCAGACAAAATGTAAATAATAAGTGCGTCACTATTATAGGGACTGGTATGATGACTGGATTGTTTTGTTCATGATTTTAGAGTCAATAATAAGCACTTATCTGAAGTTTGTTCGTAGTTAGAAGTATAAAATATTGTTTTATCCCCAAATCTGTGCATTTTGTCAACAACCCCAATGTCATTGTCCCAACAGAGCTGCCACGGAAACAAAAACCCTAAAATTGTGAATGCAATTGTAATCGTTATCTCGGGTTTATTTTCTGTATGCTCTCCCAGCTGCACGCGCACTATTCACATATCGCCAACAACATCTGAGTGCAGGCTTTTCTTTGTAGACATTACAGTGTCGGCATCAAAGGCCCTCCGTGTATTAGAGGAAACGCTTTGACCAGCGTGGACAGGCTCGGCCTCACAGTCCCCTGCTGTGAACATCACCAGAGGAGAATTCATGCAGTGAGAACTAGGGGAGAACAGGGGAGGGAGTAGCGCCTGGCATTTTATGTAACGCGAGCACTTCATTGTTCAGCCGGCAACCCTGAGTGTTGCAATCTGTGAGGCACCATGTCCTGGACTGCGTTCGGTCCTCTGAGGAAGGATCGACGAGGGTGATGGGCAGCTGGTGGCAGCAACGTGCTTCCGAATATATTTCACACATGCCAGAATCCGACGAGATTCTCATATATTCCGTACAGGAGGCTGTGCACCCGACTCAGAGAGTTTGAGTCCTCAGAAAAAAGTGACATATTATATCTGGAGTTTAGTGTGTGAATATGATATAATGTGTTGCACCGTTTTGATATATTATAATTTTGATTAATGACCCACCACAACTTTTTAACTTTTTTTTCTTTTTGTTCTAAAATTTGAAATGTTCTTTTAAGTGGAAAACCAACTTTTGTCCACTTTTCACAACGATATCTTTGATTAAAATATTCATGATCACCGTCACTGACAGTCCTGTGCCCTGCAGATATGCGCGCACATCGACGTCCTGCGGATTTCTAGACACTTGTTTTCTGCCAAAATTCCTTAATGTTCTGCCGACAGCTCCCGATCAATTGTACATGTAGTTCTTCGATGTTGTAATATAGTACTGTAACTGGCTTTGCAGGATTATGACAGTCCTTTTACAATGTTCGAGTGAGCCCGAGACAAAAGAATGATTCAATTCCCACCTTCAGCCACAGAGAAACTCAACACTCAGAGGGACAGCACCGGCCAAGGTCCTCAGATTCACATTCCAAAGCGTGGCTCCACGGGTCTGTTCGATTCGTACTTTGTTTTTTTTTGTCTTTTTGCTTTTTGCTTCCGCTGAGCTTCCTGCGAAGAAATCTGTCTGAAACATGGAAGGGAAGAAATGATTGGAGGGAGAACTATCAATGAGGGGCACTGTAATGTATTACAATGACGTTCACCAGGATCAAAAGCAATGGGCTGATGACAGTTTTAATAAACTGCGCGCTTACGTTGCAGGTTGGGTCTTAACTCTGATTCATTACTGTCACTGGATCTTCTGTGAAAACAAAAGAGGTGCCTGAGGACGCAGCTGAATTCCAGCCACACTAAATTGCTGTAAATTGCCTCTGCGTCACGTGTAAAGACTTTTTTTTCCGGGGTTCGTTTGGCCCTGTTTTCTTTCCTCTTCCCTTTGTTTCAGCACCAATTAAAAATGCATGAAAATAAGAGTTTTACGATCCTCGTGAGCTCCTACTGGGCTCTCAAGTTTACATTCTCAGGGCACAGTTTGATATTTTATTCATTAATGTGTTGCCTTACATCATAATTACTGAGGTAGACTTAAACAGTTTGCCTTGAAGTCCCGGTTGACATTTCTCACTTTATGAGGAGCTAACTGTGCTGAAGGGCTTCATGCCATCACTCACACTCCCAATTCAATGAACTCCTTAGGACACTTTGGCTCTATTGAGAAGATAAAAACTGTCATTTTGAGGTCAAAAAGCTGTAGAATGAGAGGCACTTCATTACTTATCAGCAGGCATGGAAAAATGTTCCACAACCTAAATGTATAAAAACTCCCAATATGAAATTCTCTTTCATGTCATCCACTGAGTCTGAGTGTGTTTGTTTGAAACAGGACCGTCTAATCCTTAATTATGCATCTTACATCCACGTATCAAGAATTTCTAGTTACTTCTACAAAAGTGAAGTTGGTGCTGTTATTTGCACGTTAAATACCATATTGAAAAACAAACGTACCGCTTAAAATTGAATTAAGACTTATTGGAAGGCCAGCCAGAGACTGGTGGGAACTAATGGGAACTGTGGGAGAACACTTGATGCACAGCACACACATTCACGCACAGTGACACACAGACTGCCAGCAGAAAACAGCAGGAGGGGTTCGGTTGAGGGTGTTTTTCCGGTTAAAGCCAATGCTTGGTTGACTTCATAAAATGCTGCAAGTACTTTCATTACTCGTTGTTGTGGGAACCCGAAAAACAGCCAAAAAGTGCCCTGTGTACTAGGTTGGGACTCTCATCTTCTAGAACATAGGGCGATCTATAATTCATTCTGCTGGGTTCACTGCGAGTCTCACTGGTGGAGAGAAAAAAAAAAGGGAATCTGGGGAATATGATGCGGTCGCTTCATACTGTTAATTAGAAGAGAAGAGAGGATGGCTTTTCCTTTCCCTTTCTTTTTTTTTTCGAACTTGTCATGAACATGACACGAGGCCATTAGGTGATTGGGAAGTGTGACTCTTTGCGATATGGCTGAGATGGAAAGGGTAGCTCATGTCACATTGTTAAAAAAAAGGGGGGGGGGGGGTGAAAAAATGACAAGTGAGACAAGGAGGCCGGCAACGGTTTAAATGTTCAAGGGTGGCCCCGGTGTGGGTTTCAGAAGCGACATGCAAACGTAAATGAGCACGTGTTGGTCATGTAAGCACAATGTGATCATAGGAGGCACTTAGTCCTGAATTCGTATGCATTCAAATCTACACACAGAATTCCCCGGAGACTAGTGCCACGTGAAGCAGATTTTAATGTGTGTGTGTGTGGTCTGTCGGCGTCATTGTTCCCCTCCAAGTGCACAGGAACAAGAAAGTCATAAATATTCGTCAAACCCTATTAAATCACCCATTGACTCCCCCTCAGCGCACTGGGTTATTACAGCATTTACATCAGGATCATTAAGAAATGTAGCTGCTTTTGTGTTTAAGGGCTACGTTATGCTTTTCCCTGATATTTAAGTTTCATTTGCCAGATTCAAGGACGCGCCTGCCGTCATGTGCAATAAATAACACTTGTGCTCTTGACAAGAATCATTAAATTTTCATTTCAGTTTTCCGTTACCGAAGGTAATAATAATAAAAACATTTATGTGGATCTTAGTGCTTCAGCGGGCCCGGCCATCATCCATAGTCAAATTCTGCTTTTCACAGTTTAAGAGGATTCTCTGTATCATGGGGGGGGTGAAAAGAAACAGAAATAAAACCACATGATAAAGTGTTACTTTTAGAAATATGACGGGTAATAACACCAAGCTTGGCAAATACGTCTGACCATTTCCCTTAGCCCAAGGACATATTAGTGCAGCTGGAGAATATTCATTCATAAATAAATAATGGCGAAACAGCTCATGGGGGCATCTGGCTTTATATCTGTATTAGCTGCTGTGCTCACGAAACCATGTATCATGATAAAGGCAATTCATGAGCACCCGGCCTCTTTAAAATATGGTTCCTTCAATTTCTATTTGTTCCCATAAAAAAGCATAACACAAGGAGTCAGGCAGCATTTCTTTCTCTCTTTCTTTCGATCGGTTTTTCACACAAATGTAGATATAGATTTAGGGGAAGATGATCGCGCAAAGAATGTTCTCATGCTCACGAAAAACATTCCATCCAGTGACAGATTTACACAAGAATTCATCATCGCTCTTAAGATTCCTGTGTGTGACCCTTTCACAACTTTGACAGCTGGGGAGCCGTTCATGACAATCTACCAGGTGCGGGAGAACGGGTAAAGCCCATTATCCCGATATACGCTTGACTGGGTCCATTTCCACATTTCTGTTGTGTGCTTAATCCTTCGGTGGCACTTGTTGCCTTCAAATGCGACAGCTCAGTTCCACTTCCTGTCCATAATCCTGCCTGCTCTCGTGCAGTCTCTTCTCGGTCCAGCTTTGAGCCCTATAGGTCTCCTTTTGCTAATACGTTATTTATGATATTTTCCATGTTCCAAAAGCTCAGAAAATATCTCCAATGTAGGTATTGTTTTTGGTTTCACAAGCATGGCATCTGGTGTATGTTTTTTTTCGTTTTGTTATGCTTTACAGAAAGCTATTGAATGGAAGCTGCTTTCAAGGGAGGAATACAAGGACCCTGGACTGAAGACAATGATTTGTTCACAAACCAAATTTTTATGTACCCACAAACGTATATGTATGCCTGTGTATACTGTTCATACATGCAAATGAAGCACTGAGTTACTGACCTGCCCGCTGATAAGTTGAGGCATGTTTCATCCCAGTGTGATGGAGACACGGGCAAACCCAGAAAGACGTGCCTTCAGAGTAATTGGTGAGCACCTGTCGGTAGAAATCTGCCAAGAAGCACAACCGGGTCATTACATCTGCCCGATTCAGGTCATACAACCATTACAACGGAAGAATGGGAAATTGAATGGCTAGTTCGCGCTACTGCTGCAAAATGCCCGGGATCCAGAGGCAGATAATGCATTGCAAAACTCATACCTGGATGTTTGTATTTTGATTTGCACAAAATATCAAATGTTTCTCGTGTTATGAGAAAGTATCGCTCCCGAGTCCATTTTAAGAAAACAAGCTGTTTGCTGTTATGATTCGACATTTTGTGGGGGGGGGAAAACAAACAATTATTTCCTGTTACCGATGCTTCTCTCTAACGTCAACACGAGCATCTGCAGAATGTAAAACAATGTGTCAGGCCCTCCCACCGCACACACACACACACACCCCCTCTCACCCGGAGCATGACCCAGACAAATATCAGCTTTTAAAATCACTATTAGTATACTGAACTAATTATTTATTTCAGGAGTGGGTTGTTTTCACACGAGAAGAGAAAAAAGAAGTGCGCCACCATAACGGCATTGCGATTGGACGTCCACGTGTGTGTGCCCATCTATATTAAAATCAACTCACTGTTTGGAGGGTGCTGATCAAAATCGGGAAGAGTGATAATTTCTCTCCGAGCTAATCTCGCTGTGTTTGCTTGGTCTGAAACCACCAGATAAAGAAAGAAAGGAAATGACAGCAGGGAATAATAAAAATTCAATAAACAAAAAGAAAAAAAACAAAACAAGGAAGGGGATAAAAAAAAAACAGGCACCCACTTTCTTTGAAAATTCCCTCATCTTTAACCATGGATGGGTCCCCAGGTGGACACAAAGTGTGCAGGTACACTACACTACTGATGGCAGTAATCCTAAAGGCCACACACACACAGAAACACACACACATATATACTACACACCACATCTGCGGCTGCCCCACCTCCACCGCACTCCACTGGTGCCTTGGATCACTGCCCCGTGTCGTTCCGGCACTGTTGCGCCTGGGAAAGATCTCGACTATCAATCTCCAAGCTGTCAGTCGCACTGACCCACCGGACCCCGGACGGATCCTGCTCCAGAAATCAAACAGCCCTTCCTCTCTGTGCTGAAAGGCTGTTGCTGTCTTTGTCCCGTTTTGAACGTTACCCCGTGAAGGTTGATTGAGTGGTCTTGGGAAGAAGAACAAAAAAAAAAAAAAAAAAAAAAAAGGGGGGGGGGGTGCTTCGGGGGATGTAACAAACAAGCAGAGTGAAAGTGAATTTGAGATGAGGCTCAGCGGCAGCCATCAGAAGACAGGCGGCTAATTGGCTGCTGCAAGGGAGAACGTGACGAATGCTGATGGTGGGGCAGCAGATTTTTTTTTCTTTTTTCTGAACATGTGATTTGGTGTTGGTACATTGTTTTGCACTCAACGCGGTGGTAAAAAAACAATATCCCAGGTTGTTTACGAGCCAAATCACCCACAACCGCACGGCAGGACATTTGGAAATCATCTCTGTGCGACCGGCTTTATGGATTCAAATTATTTACAGTTAAGAGGCAGCGTCGCTTTTTCACGGCTGCCATTACTCCCTCTTTTATATGCGAGACCTGAGCAAGTGCAAGGCCTAGACACCATAATCTGTTGTTACAGACAGGTTCATGTTGGCGACCTTTAGCCCAGCATATTGTGCTTCGGGTCTCGCACCTCTCGGCGTGTAGCTCTCTGTCTCTGTCTTCCCCCGGTCCTTCCTCCTGAATTCCAACCTCCTTCTGCTCCCCTCCAAAATCAATTGTTATTGATTTTCCCTGCACTCTCTGAGGTGGAGTCAAAAGAAGGGGACAAAGGAGATAAAACCTCAAGCGAAATTGCCGGAGTAACTCCGCCGTGCTGCGAAGGGGACTGATATTATCGCTGCGTCTGACTCCATTTAAAAAGAGTAACAGTTCATGGCGCGAACCAACGCGCCTTGTGCCAATCACGCAGTCGGAGAGAAAAATCAGAAATACCAGAAATATCACAAAAATTAAAATATCAACCTGTGAGAGTGAAATGTCTTCAATTGTAGGCTGAAAGCATGCGAAAATGTAAATAAAAAATGAGTTGAGTAACTCATCACATTTTTCTCTATCTAAGTTAGGCCAAAGTCTTGACCAAAACCAAGTCTCACGATACAGTCCGAGGAATATGAATCGGGATTGTTAAAGCTGATTAAGTCAAAACTGACGGAACATCCACTTTTCACTGGAATAGCCACTGGAGCAAAAGGTGTTGAGTTACATTAAGTTGGCCCTCTTCTCGTAAATCCCAGCTCCCTGCACCTCTGTACTCTGCAGCCAGGAAGAGCCAGAAATAATAATCCTACCGAGAAGGCATCTCACAGCCTTGAGGTCCCAGATAATGATACACAGTCTGCGGCAGAGAAACAATAAGCAGGAGATTTGTGCGCTTGCTACACTTGCTTCCCCAATTGGATTTGAGCAGGAGAAAAGAGGATCTTTCAACATTATAATAAAAATGCCTTCAGAAATATGTCCCCTGCCGCTGAAGTTTAACTCGTGACAATTTATGAAGACGAAGAACACTTTTAGGGGAAGCAAACGGTGGACAGCTGCACAACGGAAAACGGAGACAATTGGCTTGACTGGCTTTAATGCGATTGTGAAGCAGTGAAACAAACATTCTGAAGCCTCTATGTTCGATAACCGTTCCAACGCTGCAAAAGCTAGTCTCTATAAAGCGCCATTATCGAAAAAGCTGCATGTTTCATGGTGCCTCGCTGAAGGCCAGTTTGTTGGAGGAAAGCTCCCTCTAGTGAAGAGAACTCAACAGTGACTGCACAGACAAACAAGTTTCAATGTTTTTAATTTGATTTTTTTTTTTTTTTTTGGAACTTGCATGGATCAACCAACAAAGTATATACACATTTGCTTTCGTTGAGAAAAAAAAGACTTTAAAAGTGCATACTGTATATATGATTACAAAAAGGAAATAAATTAACACAGAAGACTGACTCAGTCCAAATGAATTGAACCTACTGAAAAACATACAAAAATGAAAAATAAAATGAAAATGCTGGAACAAAACAATGATGTAAAAAAATATATATATAAAAAAAAAAATGGGACTGTTCAGATAATGCTGTCGTCAACAATAACCTCATGAACCTGGTACAGGGATTACAGTAAAACAGCCTTTACAAGTGAAGAAAACTTTTCACAATAAATGCAACATACTGTATTTTACAAAATGAATTATGAGTGAAACATTAGAAAGTCAAAGCAGAGATATGCGGATGTTATGTATCCGGCACTAGTGTTCTTTATGTTTGTTAAAAAACGTTGAAAATGAGAGTCATGACATTCATTGATTACGCAGCTCTTTCGTGTCTGTATCATCCTGACAAAAACTAACCAGTACAATTTGTTAAGCTTAAGGCCTCTGAAAAGTTTATGCAGCATCCGTTTGTAGTGTTAAAATATGACAAATGTCCCCGGAATCCTCATCTGTCTGCACGTACATAAGTACATTTTTTTAATCCAAAATGCACAAGTAACAGTAATTTTTGGGTCTGTTTGGTATCGACGAACAAATGTCCATGCACATTATCGAAATAACCCTTTAACGTAGGATTCAGTTGTTTCAGTAGATTTTTGCAACTTTGAATTAGGGGAAAAATACTTCGTAATGGTCTCACTTGAAAAGGAAGAAACTCAGATCTTAATTGAACTCCTGCGGAGAAGCCTGTGTGCGTTTTTAACAACAAGAGTGATTGTTTTATACCCATTTCACCAGCTTACAGTTGAAAAGAATGGCATTGCTTTGAACAATGTTGAGAGGTCACTATTTGTTAACTGTTAACTGCAGTATTTCCATAAAATGTAATAAAAAAAAAAAAGAATAAAATCACACCACGGTGAAAACTGATGTGGCATAAATACTACCAAACATTTTAACTGAATATTTATATTTGAATGTCATTGTTCATTACATTGTATTATAAAAAACTATACATTTGCTATCTTTCTTTATTGCATTTAGCTACATATATATTTATGTATTTATTTGAGATGCCTTTATACGAGAGACTAACCACATCTTTGATGCAATGGAAAACATTTTAACAGGGGTTCCCAAATCGTTGTGAATTAAAGGAAGACCTTATCACGATACACACATACATAAATACACTAGGCTATTTAGTAACCAAATAGAGTACAGCCTCCATAGTGTTGTCTCTGCTGGTGTACAACAGTAAGTATTACACATCTTGTGAAAAAGAAAGACAGTAACCTCACAGATTGGTAGGAGCACCCAGACAGTACAGATCAGCAGAAAAAAAATATATATAATGAGTAAAACAAAATAAAAAATGAACACAAGAAGAATTCCAAACTCAGTTATGGCATTTTTTATATTTCCATACATAGGGCTATGATTTTTAAGTTTAACCCCTTTGCCAAAAAGGATGAAATACTCTGTAATTTTTAAATATTGGAATGACGTGTGCAAATTAAGTGATGAAACATATCTGCCATGCTCTGCCTCCTACTGTACACAGCTGTAGACTCTTGCATAGTTGGTGAAATACATGCATTTGCGTTTTCATGCAACACTGCATTCCGCAATCAACCTGTTTTAACTTGATTCACTTTTTGGTCATTCAAACCTCTCGGCTCGCTCGGTCAAACCGATGCACATCAGACAATGCCATGACCATTGGATTATTGCTTTTGGACTAAAATGTAGGTCAAGGCAAAAATATAAAAGGTTGAAGTTGGTTGTTTTTGTTGTTATGATAGAAAGCCACTGATATGTCACTCAACCACAGCAGCTTGCTGTAACATAATACAAGACCTAAGCAATACCATTGACATTCATAGCATTCACTGAGTTGTTCCCACTCATCCAGAAATATATACTGTACAACATTCCAGAGTTGCTAACGGATCAAGACACCCAGCCGTAAGGATCTCAAATGTAAACAGGTCAAAATAAAACCTCTCGAAAGGTTAGGCTGGATACAAGTGTTCATAAATGGTGACCTAGGTTTACATTGGCCCCAAAAAACAATGTAACAATGGAAAAATGGAAAAAAGAGTAGCGGCAACCTAAAACACTGGGTTTTGGCTACATGAATGGACCCAATAAGCAACAAGCTCTGACATAATCCAGCCTTAAAATGCATTTGAGCTTGGACAACTTAATTAGAGGATTTAAACTGGCAAAACTAAATGAAAAGAGCAGCTAGAGGAAAACCACCACGGTTAAACAATAAGTATGTTATATCTATGGTCCTAATATTGGTTGGATACAGTCTCTGCAATTATTTTATATTGCAGTCACACAAAATTCTGGGAAAGCGCTTGCGAGTAAAGTGATGAGCACACGGACAAAAAAAAAAAAAAAAAAAAAAACACCTCATGTCTACAGCAGATAACTTCTCCGCAGCTTTGTATTATCACCTAAGGACAGCACACGATGTCGAGTCAGAGAGGAACACAGTGATAAAAATGTCCTGAGGGTTTTCGTGTCAGTCACGCTCATCACAAAAAAAAAAAAAAAAAAAACACCTCATGTCTACAGCAGATAACTTCTCCGCAGCGTTGTATTATCACCTAAGGACAGCACACGATGTCGAGTCAGAGAGGAACACAGTGATAAAAATGTCCTGAGGGTTTTCGTGTCAGTCACGCTCATCACTTCACAGGTAAACTGACGGAGACAATCTCCTTTTTTTTTTTTTTGCCACCTAAATGTCAGGGAGGGATGCTCTACTTTTGGAGTTTTTATTGAGATACCTAATAAAAACTCCAAGTAGAAGTGAAATATTAATCATCTGTTTTCCTGTGAATAAATATGCTTTACAGAATTAAATAACACAAGTCGGGCTTAAGTATCTCATTTATGTGTGAATCTTTTAGTCACAAAAATTGAGTCTTAAGTTAACTGAGAGAACTGTAGATTTTCATCCAACTAAAGAGCGACGTGGCTATGTTGCACACAGCAATCTTTACATTATGAAGAAAAAAATAAAAAATAAAAAATTCAAAAGCAACAGTCTGATCAGATCTGCTCAAATCCCTTATACGGGCCATATAAATAACATACTTGAAGCTTTAAATTGAGTGGTATTTCCTCAGAAACCACCTGAGAACTAATGTAAACTTGACGTATACTAGAGACAAACCGCTGACAGAAGTGACGTAGATGTATAATTCAATTTAAGACTATAACTGACTTGCTGAACGAGTAATGGCGTATCCACATTCATTTACTGAAAACATACACTATGCTGGGATCCAAATATTGCCGTTTGTTCTACAATGGTAAAGCTGTTGAGATTGATGCCAGCATCGTGACCGCTGATGGGAAACTAACCGGCCTCTGCTTCAGTCATTATAATGACAACGTTAAAATGCCTCGCAGTGCCTGATGTGGAAATATTTGAACATGTGAACCGCTCAAGAGACAATGCAAACATGGTCCTACAACAAACTAAGTGGCTCATGATCGACATTCACTTTCAGCCTGCTGAGGAAACGATGCTTCGCATTTTCCTCTCCAATGAGGTACCACGGATTATTGGGATGCTGCCGACTGGTTCGTAAGTCCACCGAAGTATGTGTGGTCACAGTTAGGAACATCAGCAAATATTTGAGGAGCAGTGGTCCATTACAGCACCAGGAGAAATGGAGGGGGGGGGGGGGGGGGGGGGGGGGGGCGGGTAGTCTATTTGAAAATATTGAGATGTACTGTACGTAGCCTGTTGACTCTTCTCGACTCACTATGTATTAAAATCATGTATAGACAACAATAAAAAAAATGGGATAATTACATTAAGCGTGTGTGCGTGTGTGTATAACATTTATGTAACTGTTGAGGATAAGAGAAAACTATTGTTTCTATACAAAGTGCAAACAACACAACATTCCTACTCAGTGATGCATACAGTAGTAGACTACTATGTTGCCAAAGGCAATTTTTTTTAGATTCCATGTACAGTATTAAAAAGGCGCTTAAGATGCTTTTCATGTTGCTCATATAAAGGAAAATAAATGGGGTATTTGCTTCTATATTATTCTTTATATATATATACAGTTGCATCTATATATGGTATTTTTTGATATTTTCAATTAAAGGGTTTCATTCCAAAACACCACCTCTTTTGAGCAAAGAACACAGTAAACTTCAAAAAGGATTCAGTAAAAATACATTTGTCTAAAAGGTACTAGTATTAAACAAAGATAAAATTTGACTTCCATTTCTGTACCGGCCCCAATTCTGTATCTTTTTTTTGGTCAGAGACCACAAATTATGTCTTTATCACAGTATTTTAATTATAATAATAATAATATTTATATTTGTTATTTCTACTCGATGTTGACCATAGATCCGTTCAAGGCATCAAATATGAATTAACTTGTGTGTATGTATCGTCTGCCAATGTATTTATCTATAGCTTTAGACCAAAACTACTTCTATTATCCCTTTTAACCAATGGTGTATTGAGAACAATCAAAAAACCTTTTGAATGAAAATAATCAATTAAACCTATATGAATGCGTAGCTATTTCGGAATGAAACTCTTTTGTATACGTTAGTGTCTGTGTGTGTGTGTGTGTGTGTGTGTGTGTGTGTGTGTGTGTGTGTGTGTGTGTGTGTGTGTGTGGGAGAAAGTGCGTGAGTGAGTAAATCACTTTTGTTTCAGTATTTGTTAAGAGACCATTATTAATGTTGCGGTTCTGTCCCTTATTTTGGGGTTTTAAATGCATATAGAACAGCTGTGAGGTTTTAAGCATTTAACGACCACGTTTCCTCTCAACTGAAACAATTAAAATTTATATTAGGTGAAAATGTAACTCTAAAATACAAACTATA
Source organism: Colistium nudipinnis (assembly GCA_016785305.1). Classification (NCBI taxonomy): domain Eukaryota; kingdom Metazoa; phylum Chordata; class Actinopteri; order Pleuronectiformes; family Rhombosoleidae; genus Colistium; species Colistium nudipinnis. The sequence continues at coordinate 108,031 of JAFBJU010001018.1, read as the reverse complement.
AACATAAGTTGGTTGGTTTTTAGCTGTAATTTCGTTCCGAGATATAACAAGCCTCTTGTCTCAAGGGAAGATAAATGGAATTCAAGATGCCAATGGGGAAATTCAGTCAGCTGTCAACGTTCGCAAACGTCAAGTACACAATCAAACTAGTTGTGCTTTACAGCTGAACGCGAATGGCATGCGAACGTACCCTCCATGCCCTAAAAAACATCTAATATGTCAAGCGATCAACCCTGTCTGCCCGTTTTCTCCCTCATATCAAATTTGTACCACACGCTCGAAGCGTTATGGGCATCAATACGCGCTAAAAACCAGTACAGCTTAAAAAAGAAGATTCACAACTGGCAACAAATAGTCAAACCTCAAAGCCATCCTATACGCCAATGGCAGGCGTACCATACCGTAACATGACGTGTGTCTCTTTGCAAATCCACGCGGTGCTCTCGGAAACGTAGGCACAAAGAAAATAGCTGCATGTGTGCACGTTGGAATTGAACTATGGTGGACAGATCACTGAGGCCTCGGTGTTGTACGTGCGGGAGATTGCGTGCCGGACGACAGCTTCCGGGAAGATGCCATCCGTTCCAGAGGTTTCTTCCCGTTTGTGGGAGACTTGTGGCGCACGTCGGCAGCGGAAGACTTGGACTTGCCAACATTTAGCAGAGTGCGACTGAGAGAGCTGGGGGGTTTGGAAGACTCTTTTGCCTCTGGCTTTGTCTCACCTTTACCTTTAGTATCTGCGGACTCGGCGTCTCCCGCTTTTCCGTTGTCACCGCCGACCTCCTTGGCTTGTCCGTTCTGCTTGCACGTCGTCCTCTCCGAGGCCTTTTTCGCGAGCAGGGCGCTCTTCCCCAAATCGGCCGACCGGCGGCTCTCCCTTTGCCGGAGGGCGCTCTTGAAGAAGGAAAGGCCTTTCTCCTCGGACTTGCTGCCGCGCTGCAGGTCTCGGGCGGACACGCTCGGCGAGCGCAGACTGGTGACCGACGAGCTGCTACTCGAGCTCCTCACGGATTTTTTTTCCGTGCGGAGGCCTTCCCCGCTTTTGGAGAGAGATGCGCGAGCTACCGAGGTGCCTCGCAGGTTGTTGACCAGGGGGCTGGCGTGCATAGAATCCCGGCTGCAGCTCCTCTCCACCAGCCGTTTCCGGCTGCTCACCGTGCTCTTCTCCGCCACGCTGGAAGTCTTCTTCGCAGTCGGCGAGGGAGACGCCGACGACTGCGGTGTGGAGCGAACGCATGGCTTATGTTGTGGCGTTGCCACTACGGGCTGGGTTGACTCCTTCGTTTTGGAAGGAGTCCCGCAGGGTGTTGAGGTGCTTTTCTTTGCGTTGACGCTCTTCTCTTTAGTGGTGCTCAGCTTCTTGCCTTTCACAGGTGTACCGGAAGACGTCTCGGTAGCCGAGGTCTTGTGGGTCGAGCATAAGCGTTTTTTGGAGGTTTTCTCCTGCTCCAGTTTGCCAGAGCTCTTTGCCGAGCCGGCGCTTTCCGCTTTTGAGCCAAATCCTCCGATGCTACTCTTACGTTTCTGTTCCTTTGGGGGAGTTGCTTGGGCGGGGAGTATGTTTTGGTCGACAGCTGTGATCTGGTTGTTGTTTTCGGTGGGCTCGTTTTTGGCGCTATTCTTTTCCACCGGCGTGGGAGCCCTGCAGTACATCACGTCCACGAACCTCTTGTTGTTGTCCTGGTCACCGAAGCTGCCCTCCATCATGGACAAGGGAGTCCTGCTGCCAAAGTAGCGTTCGTGCCGACTGTAGCTGCCAAAACAGGAAGTGGAAACCTTGTCGTCACAGGCCTCTCCTATCCTTTCCAGGGGCGGGGAACATCGAGAGTCCAGGGAGAACCTCGAGGGGGAGTTTGATCTCATGTGCAGCTTTGCAGAAAGAGACCAAGAGGGCTTTATCCCACTGTCGCTGAGGGCTAAAGGACTAGCAATGGACGACCTGGAGGACGAGCTCTGATGCTGAATGCTCCTCACAAAGGGGCGGACAGAGAATCCTCCTAAAAACAGGGAGTCATAGAAACATCATATACAGTGATACACGGTAGGCAGTCTGACTCATAGCTCCACTGGAGTGCCGTAGGACACCCTGAACGCATCCAAATAACAACCAATACCTTTTCAATGCCGTTCGAATAATCCTCGTAATGTGCCAGGGAAACATTCTGATTTCAAATATAACCCTGTAGAAACCCTGTAATATGTTTTTTTGTTATTAATGGGTGGCGTTAAAATGTTATTTAAAATATATTTACTTAAATACATTTTGAATAACATTTGAATAATATATATTTGTTTTAAGTATTATGAACTTAATAATAACGAGTTTAATAGTGTCTACTTATATAATAGTTTGAATGCTTTGCCACAAAAATAAAGCTGAAGTTAAACACAGGTTTGCGTGCCCAACGTTTTTGGGACTATACAGCCCTGTGTTCTGGAGAGTTACATAAAGCCTGCTATTATATTAACCACAAAACAGCAGCTCCAGCCAACATCCACCTCTGGATTTTGGATTTTACTTGGAATTCAAAGTTTCCCATTCTGCTGAGCCTGTTGTCTCGTTTGCCCCAGAAAGATATGAAAAATAAACGCCATAGTGTTTGTGCTTTGATCTCTGAGAACAGAGATTCTTCCCAAGCGCTGGGGAAGCTTACTGACAGATTTTGTGATCCAAAAGAAAAACATTGCTGGTGGAAGGCGTATTGCACTCTTGGTATAAGGCTCTTTCTTGATCATCTTCTCTGGGGAATACACTGTGCTACGGTCTAAGAAAACACACGTCTTTGAAGCCACTTCTCTCATGATTTAGGTCTGCCGTACGCATTTACTTTTTAACTGGTTTGGTTCCCGGGCTTTAAATATGAAGAGTACAAGCACAAGTGGCCTAATTATAACAAAGTGGCGCATCTGAAAAGCTTAAGCTCTAACGCTCACTCAAGTGTTTGTGTTGGGCGCATTCGTTTGTGTCTATAACGCCGGAAGAAATCTCAGCGTCTGTCTCACCGTCATCCTCACTGCGTTCGCATGGAAACTCCACCGACTCGGCCAGGGAAGCCAGAGAGGTGCGTCTGGACGAGGCTCCGGAGGCCAGGCTGGCAGGCCTGCTGCCAGGCAACCTGTTGACCCAGTGGTCACACAGGGACGAGCTGGTGGAGCCTGTGTAATAGAAATAAACGGTTGAGGCTTTTAAAGGTTTGGAGCCCTGATTGCTTTTTTGACATGCGGTAGGTGCATGCCCTTTAAAACCATAATTGCTATGTGGCAGAATTAATACTTAATCGTGCTCCCCTGCTTTTAAGTACTCTGGTGTGGGAGTGGGGTGTGGCTAGGGCGCCAGCTGCGGGTGGATGGTGGAGAGAGGGGAGTGGCTCAACCAGAGAGCAGGCAGCTGATCAAAATGAGCTAACCGATCAGACAATAAAAAGAATGTGGTTAACCTGGTTCTGGTCCCCTGCAGTTGGCTGAGTGCTGGGAGGAGGACAGACACGGTACACGAGACAGACCCCTTCAGGAATAGAGGACTGTTTCTTGTATTTTTGTTGTGGATTATTTGGAGTCGCTCACCAGGTTAACAGCATGCTTTTCTTGTCTGATTGATCCCCTGATTCTGATCAGCTGTCTGGTCCCCGGCTGTCACTCCACTCTTTCTCCACCAATCCATGGCAGACCACCGACGCTCTAGCCACACCCCACTGCCACAATAGGTTGATGGCTAAAGACGCCTCTACATTACAGTTCACCATCATTCGACCATCCAGTATTTAACATGAAGCCCAAACCTTTTGGCACAATGTGCTACACCTTCGGGGAAACACAGCAATATGATTTCACATTGCATGCACACCCGGTCTTCGGTACAATATGACTTACGACGACAGCACATATTGACGGGCAGGAGGAAATGAACACTGACCTGCAACCGAGCTGTTGGCTGACCAAGAAGGGATTACGGTCCTCCTCTGGTAGAAGAGTATATAGGCCGTCTGCTGACACACGTCGTCGTCAGCTACCGGTGAAACCTCGCTGTCGTCAAAGCAGTACCACTGACCGTCGATGGAGTTCTTGCAGTAGGCTGTACACACAAGGCAAAAAGCAAAAAACAATGGGTTCAAACAATGTACGGCTGGAGCCAAATTTCCTCGATTTTAGCCTTTGCTGCTCTTACCAGTGTAGTGGCCTCCGTGCATATTCCCATGGTGGTTGCACACAGCATACAGGTCATATAGGTAGTCATCTGGGTTCCTTCCCAGGCCGTAGGGTCGTCTCCATGGCGACCAGTGGGAAGGTAAACTCCAGCTGCTCTGACTTCTCTTAACCACATGAGGGGCCATATCCATGCCCATCAACGGAAAGCGCACCATGTTTTGCATCTTCACTCTCCGGTCCCCCTCCTGAGAGACCAGCACAAGGGACGAAAACAGATCAGCCTTTCGGGAACAATTATTATTACAACTATATTATAATAGTGCCAATCAGAGAGCGCATACACATATTCATTGAAACAGTGTCCAAATGAGCTGGAATACCTGTCTGAACCGCTTGAGATGCAGTATGAGTACATCCGGCAGCGTCCACAGGCTGAGCTTGATGCGGCCCTGCTGCAGCTGCTTGCAGTGGGGACAGCGCCAGGCATCGTCCGGGGCCAGCTGAAACACACACACACACACACACACAGTCCAAATCAAGGGCGAGCTCAGACCACAGCGCTCGTAAAATAGGCCTCACACAGGATGAGGCCCCGGGTTTTCCTCTCTACCCCCCTTCTCCAGTACATTCCCAGGCGAGTCAAACCGCCGTGCATATGCAAGTCTGTGTTCAGAAGGTCTTGTTTAATCCAAACATAGTATTAGAAGTCAAATAAACGACAAAAATCGCGAGTGAGTGAAAGGCTCTTTGAACTTTGGCGGAATAATAATAAACCACTGGGGTGGAGACAAATGTTAAACTACATTTCAAAAATATACTGCCCGCTCATATGCGCAAAGGCAAATTCGAAGATTTATTTTTATTTCTGCAGTAATGAGCCGTGTGTGTGTGTGTTTGTGCGTGTGCGTGCGTGCGTGCGTGCGTATTTGTAGGGGTACCCCCGCTACATGTCTGGTCAAAATGTTACCTGCTCCTCCTTGGTGTAGAGCTGAAAGCACTGAGCGAGAGTGCAGGCCTGCGGCTGATGATGATGCTCTCTGTGCAGATACACACTCTCGGCATCAGGAATGTACTCCTCCTCCGTGTGTCCAAAGAGACTGTGGGAGTATTCATTCATCCATTCATTCAACAGCTTGGTGAAGTGAGAATCGTAGAATCTGCCTTGAGATTGGCTCAAGCTGAAGGTTTTAATAACTACGGCATTTTACGTAATAGATTACGACAGTATGGAAATGCAATTTTTTTTCCAAAAAGTAATATAATATCTATCTGGAGAAGACATATTCCAATGGCCCATGACTTCACCAGTTGAAATTTAATATTTGATTAAAAACATCTTGTTTTTTGATGTCTGAATAGAGGTGCCATCATAAAAAACTGAAATAATAATTCTTATGAGCAAAGGCATGTCGAGTACAAATTGTCTTTGATTATTTCTCTTTTTTCATAAACTACACCGTCAATGTCTACCAACATTTGCTGCCTACATCTCTCCACAAACATCAGTTGAATGTCTTTTTTTTTGTGATTCAATATGAACATCTTACCCAAAATTAGGCTGAGTAAGTTAGTGTCACGTTAGACACACATGTATCGATTTTATGAGCAGTTTGTTCATTTCCCTTCATTCATTGCTTTGTTTTGTTGCTTACTTGTCGTTGTGCATTGCAATTGCATTTGGAAAGGTGCGATGGAAATGAGTTTTAGGATTTTTATTATTCAATGTTAAATGCGAACACTCACTAGTCCTTGGTCTCTTTGTCCCACTCTACCACTATCTTCACATGTGGTGGTCCCCCTTGTCCGCAGGATTTGTATGCTCTGTAATGGAAACAAATGAAGTTACTAAGGCTGGTGTCATTTATAAATGGGATTGCTTATCCCATTATTTCTTTTTATGTCACAGCAGGCTTTGGAAATATTTTAGGATTTATTTTCTCACACTGCACAAGCAATTATGTGCAATTTAAAAATGTGGTCAGCATGAGGTGTTAATAAAATTTGACCAAACCAATATTTGTAATATTCGTTAAGAACTGAAAATAAATATATACAGGGTATGATTAATTAACTGTGTTCATAGCAAACGATCAGATATCCATAGATAGTTTAGTCATCATGAAAGCACCTGTGCCACAGACAATGAACAATTCCCACGCATGGGACCAGCAATGTTAAGACTTGTTTTATTGAAAGCTTAAGTGGGCCGGAAGCTGAACATGTTAAACCGGCATGTTAACAAACAGTCAAAAAATCCTGTTAGGGCATGTCTTCATCTCAACAAGTAAAAAATAATGGATGAATATAATTTTGACCTCATCCGATTACCCAATTCTATAAACCTCTGTGTTTGTGTGTATATTTTTCTACTCACACATTTCACTGTTTTTGCAATGCTGACAGTGCCGAGTGTAAAAAAGCTCAGCATTAAAAAAAAATCACTAAGCATTTAGAATCATCCTTCTGGAAATGATGCATAGTTTTGCAAATACTATCTTACTGTACACCACAAACAATATGATTTTACACACTGGTGTCAAATTTGTTTTGTGTTTTTTCTTTGGCTGCATCCCTGTGAATGAAATGTCTGGCTGGCTCTGACTGGATCTGCTTTTCAAGATGAATTAAGATCTCTAGATGAAATAAAGATGATGTATGCAGCAAATGCAGATCGGAAAAAAAACAAAAAACAAAAAAACAGAAATGACCTCTCTACAGTTGGGTGGCACAGTGGTCGCTCATCTTGGGGAAGGAGGTAGGTAATACCAACAACGCCAACCACCCGAAGACTGAAAGGCCCCACCTGCACATAGAGAAACTTTGTTAATACTTCTGTGAGAACAATACATATGGCTCAGTATCAGTGGCAATGCTCTGATGGCATTTAATAGCTTCGTCCTCCTTTGTGGAACAACACATGAGAACGTTCGTGATACACATTGCCTTGTGTGCAGCGGTGAGAGTGTCAGATGACATCCCTCACCCTCACCCTACCTGAATGTAGACCCCGGGCCTCAAAAGATGACGCATTTTCTCCAGGATCTCTTTTTGGAGTCCGTCCCAAGTCACAGTGCGCTCCATGTACAATACAAAAGGCAGGCCGAACCTAAAACAACGCCACATTAACGGATAGCAATAAAAAAAAACTGTAGGCCTTAAGTAAAAATAATCCTTATCACTGCGGGAAAATATCTTGCATTACTTAAACTGATTTCAGACATGAACTCTGTTATGTGGTGAGTTTGTGATTGTAGTACCTCTTTCCCTGGTGGCCAGTACAAGCCCTGTTGCACACCAAAAGAATAATTTTTTCTGGTCCCAGGTTTTTATTGGGTGATGCGGTTACAGGAGTCGTGGCCCCCTGCATGAAAGATGGAGTCCTAGTGATTTCAGTACCATACTTCAAGTTGTTGTGGTTCAGATTTGCCAAAAGGCTTCCTGTAACAGAACAGAAAGACCAGCAGACTTACATTCCATTCATAGCCTTTCATTGAAGAAGAGTATTATACAAAATATAAAGAAAGCGCTACCTCTTTTTGTGCGTATATTTTCCAGTTTGAAGGTCTCTGGTGTCTCGAAGGCAAAGATCGAATCGCTCTCTTGAATGATCTCAAGATCATCGTCGTCATCACAAAACGAACGATGAAAACCGTCGTAGTACATTTCGGTCAAAACAAACTAAAATTGGGGGAAAAAGAAAAATGTAAATGTAAAAATGTGTACCAAAAAAGTGGTTTTATATTGTTATTCACGTCATTGACATTTATTCTGATAATAATAATAATAATAATAATAATAATAATAATAATAATAATAATAATAATAATAATAATAATAATAATAATAATAATAATAATAATAAATAATCTTTTCGGAAAGGTTGCTATTGAGTGACTGTAATGTAGTCTCACTGCGACAGACCCTGAGCTGATAAGTGACAGGAATAGCACCTGGTCCATTGGGATCTTGGTCTCACGTGACACAGCGTCTCTAAGGCGGTAGACGGTGCTGTTGAGGGGAACCGCAACTCCGATCCTCATGCAGTGAGAGTACTTCCCCTGGTAAACCACGGTCACATACAAGGGACTGACAAAAAGAAGGCAACATAAGTTAAACCAAAATATTAACGGGACAAGCACAATTTCTTTTTTTTACCATTATTCTCTAACCATAAGAACTTGGCATACGCTCCACAACACAGACAAACATTTTTTGTCTTGTTTTCGTAGCTTTTTCCGTTTTTGTGCCTTCAATGATCAGTGTTTTTAAACTCGAAATTGCATGCTCCTCCTACAACCTCAACCCCCTCACAAAACCAGGTTACATTCCCCCTTAACCACACGCACACTGGTATTTGCTTCGGGTCCTTGTAAACTTGTCAAAGCGTAGGCACACGCATGCGCGCGCACGCACGCACACATGCACGCGCACGCACACACACACGCGCACACACACGCACACACACACGCACACACACGCACACACACGCACGCACGCACACACATCCTTATCACTGAGAGGTGTCACCCTTTTTGAACAACACGTATACATTGTGTTTGATGAACAAGTAGAAAAAGTGGCTGAGCAAAGCTACACATTTTTTTTTTTTTTGCACTCACCGTGTGTGTGGTAGTGGAATGGGCAAGGAGATGCAGAGGAACGGATCGAATGTATTGCTTTGCTTTTGGCAATGTGGGCAGGTGAGAGAAGACCTGTATGGGGAGGGAAATAAATCTCTCACCACGGCAAATCATTTGGACATGCTGGAACAAAAAAAGAGGACTTCGACTGGACGTGGAGCCTACCTGTACTGAGCCTGGAAGAGTTCTTGCACAAACGACCCAGCAGAGAGGGGAGGAGAAGGCCCCTCTAGGCTTTGGTCATCCTCTTCAATGGGTGGCTGAACAAACCCACAGGTTTTATGAGTCAGAATAAAAAGCCATAAATAATACTGGACTATCAGGGTTGGTGACAGACAGCCATCAAGGTCTCAAGGTGTTGTCATTGACTACTAGCAAGGATTCAAGAGGAAACAAGATGAGGCAAGCCTAGTCCAAATGCACTATGAAAAGCAGCTCTGTTCTTAAGTGAACAAAATTAACTTTACGACTTGTCAGATGTAATGCAATGTAAGTAAAATAAGCGTGAAAAACTGAAATACTTGTTTGCGGCCCTCTACAACAGCTGAACAATTTGCTTTCCTCAAATGTTTTTTTTCCCAAATTAAAACAAAACCAGGCTATTACAGGACCCTCCCACCCAACACACATACACACTTGTCTTTCTACTTCACCTTTATAGGAGGCCTGCTCATGGGGTTGACAATGTTGAGGTCCTCGTGCACCCGGTCCAGCAGCCACAACAAAAACTCCTGAGCGTCGTGCTGAGCGTTCCCTTTAAACTGCGTGGCGTTTTTTGACACAGCGTTCTGCAACACACCGTGCCACCCAAAGGTTACAATCCACCACTGGTCACAGAGTCCGCACCATTTAGTCCTACGTGACCTTAGTTAACCGATGGACACGGAGTATATTCACAGCGTGCGTTGACAAAAGCATCAACTGTGCACCGTTGAAAAGAGGTGGTGAACTGTAAATTGCCCCGTGACTTACATCTTAAGCAACCAGCACAAAATCAAACTGATGTTTTCAGAGTTTACACACAATAATGACTCTCTGAAGGAGCAGCAATGAAAATCACCCTATAAACTTATATTGCTGAGGGAGTTTCAGTAATTATTTTACAGGTCCGCTGTGGGCTGTGATTTCCTTTCCTGGATGACCCTCTGTAAAAACACATCGACAGTCATCCTTAATGTGAATGTGGCTCTTACCTTGAAGTCTCTGCTATGCTGGGGGGTATACTCAAACGTCCACAGAGCCCGCACCAGTCCCGACAGCTGCTCCGTGACCTCTCCTTTGGCCAGGGGACCCTTCCTCTGCAGATGTAAGCCATTCGTCTTCGGCTTGTCCTCCTCCAGCTCCTCATCCTTGTAGTGCTCCAGAACGAGGTACTCGGCAAACAACTCGGTGTTGCTGAGGCACTGCAGGACTGCGTTCATGAAGCAGGTATTGCCGTGGTTTTTGAGACCTGACACTCCGGGCACTCTATCCCCGGACAGGAACCCCTCCAGGTCCCCATCGTCCATTGGCACATCTTTACTTCCAGACTTGAACGTGGAAAAGCCTCCGTCATCTTTGTCCTCCTCAGTTTGCAGCTCAGATCCAAAGTGGGACAGTGCAGTGAGAGTCCTGAGGAATCTGCTCATGAAACTGCCCACGGAGCGCACGGAGCCTCGCCTGAACAGCTTCTTGCTGAAGCTCGACTTCTTGTCCTTGGTTGCGGCTTTGCAAGACATGATTTCTCCTTGACAGGCGTGCGGCTCTCAGAAAGAGGTGCTGTGCCGAGCGGGAGCCATCCCCGTGGCTTCTGTGCGCCGCTCCATGTCAAAACATCTGCACAGCAGCAGCAACGTCAACAAGGTAACGTTAAAGCTCGCGCTGCTGGCAACGCTGGCTATGCAATTCATAACATTTTGCTGGAGATTTCTTCCAAAGGGATCACGCAGCAGCAGCATATGTTTTCACTTGTAAAAAAAAGCCTTGGCTTTGCGTGCGCCACAGCGTTACCTGAGTTGCTGGCTGATCAGAGGCGCAACTTGAACATTTCCCGGATCAGTTCCTACCACTGGCTCCACGGTTACCTTGTTTTTGCGGTTTAACTTCCTGTCCCGCAGCTATGAACCCACGGCGGCTGTGTCGCGGGCGCAGACAGCGGCCAATCTAGCTAACGCTTGCTCTAGCTACAATAACAACAGCCCCGGAAATAATGACAGTCCTTTTTAGCCAACATTTCCGCATCCGATGAAAACCAATAGTCCACCATAGCTAGCAGTTAACAGCACTTAAACTAAACACAGGGGCCGATATTCGATCAACCCCACATTTCTCACATATTTAGAGTCACATTCGGGTTAAGCTACCAACAAGCACTATCGTTTTTCCACCACTTCTTCTTCTTCTTGTTTGTGTTGGCAGCTGTTTGGTGAGTTTGCAGCTTCATACGCGCCCCCTATCGGATTGGAGTTAGAGCAGCAGCCCTTTGTTTTCTCTCTTATACTGGGCTTGCAATATTGAAACACTCATTTTGATTTCCAATAATTCAGAGGTACAGACTTATAAATCAGCAATTGTTCTCTCTTAAGCATTTAAGCATAACTTTAAGGAAGCACAGTTCAGCAGGTACTCTCCAGAACCAGGAGAATCTATGAGTATGAATGCCTGATTTGTGCGTTTGCATTTATCTGTTTAAAAAATATACTTATTTTGTTATCCTGCTTATGAAAAAAAATATCTGACTTGTGGTGCTTCCCCCCTTACAGTCTCTGTCGCAGGGGTAGGTTTACTCAGTAAACTACTATTGCAGAAGATGGACTGTTGTGAATAGTTTCGTGACAGCCTACATCATACACACCCAAAGGGTCGATGACCACCCCATGCTGTGAATCTGCATGTATAGGCTTGCTATACCTGAACCATCCTCTCACCTCACCCCTTTGTGAGGGATACGTATTGTTTGAGTAGAAGTTTTCTTTGTCTTCAGAAAGTCCCAAAAAAACAGATTTTTTTTAGGTATTTTGTGGCTGCATTTCAAGGTCAAAGGATGACAATGATTTAAATAAAACTGATAGATTTGATAGAATAATCAAAAATGTTAAAGCAAGGGGGAACAGTGAAGAGGTTAGTTCACTCTCTTGCCTGAGAGAGGCGCAAGAATCATAGGTATGAAGAAGAGACAAAAAAACATGACAAATTATTTGAGTACCATCATACACTAATATTACAGATTGATGTGTATGTGCTCTGTGTGGATTTTGTTTGGATATGCTATAGTGATGTGTGTATAAGTCTGTGTAGTGTAAATGCACCGCTTAATATTTGTGTCTTTATCTTTGCAAATCTTATTGTGTTGAATGAAATAACCAGGATATTGTTGTCTTGTATTGCATGGTCTATAATGGCATTGAGAGAGTAAGAGTCTTCAAGATGAATCAATTCAAATGAATCATTCTCCAGAACAGACAACATAACACATTTCATGTTTCATATATATATATATATATATAAATATATATATATATATAAATATCACGATTGCCATTGGTTTTAATACTGTCAAAATGAGCTAATTTCAAAATATAAACGTTGCTGCAATTAAGTGGGTCAAATCAGAGTGGGTATTTGTTGAACTGGTCAGCACTTCTCCAAATCCAATTAACATGATTAAAACCATCAAAAACTAGTTGATACCCCTCTGTGCACTTGTTTTGTGTGGCGCTTCAACTTCTAACGAACATGCTGATGAACATAGCATTTGAATGTACACTGAAAAACAATGCAATTATAACAAAAATGCATCTGTAATAATAATAAGACAATTTATTGCAGTAAGTGACTGAACTTTGAATAAAATGTATTTAGAAGAAAATGGAGTGATGTAACATTGATCTTTCATGTGATTGGATTCCATATAACACTGAATTGAGGAAGAAAATAATTGACTGGGGAAATAATCAATAACAAAAAATGGGTGTTTTAATACATCATACCTCAAAAATGTATATTCTAATCCATTATGGACGTATATAGTTGTAAGACTTTTTCTCTTGGTTGTTGCAAAATCTTTTGCTTATTCACTGTCGACACATCAAGCAGTTGGAGCCAGCTGGGGAACTTCTCTAATGATGTGTCCATGGAAACAAGGCAAAGGGTCACATGTGTCTCATCACTCAACATAGAAAAAGCCTGCTGCATGATTTTGCTGTGATTTTTTTCAAAATATGTCAAAACAAAACATATCAAAATCAGAGATGTCTGCTTGTTGTTGTGGTTTTTGTTCTTTGTGCATCCCATAATGATTCTGATGTAATTCTAAACAGTGTACTGTTCCTCCCTACCCTTCTGTTAAACACTACCCTTCCTCGTCAAATAGTTGTTTATTTTATTATTACTTGCCCTTCAATCACAGCCAGGCACTCTAAATCTGATTTTGATTATTTAACCCCCATTACTGCATGTTAATGAAATAGATTAATTAATTTACGCGGGCTCTTAACACTGGCAATTTTCCTGTCATGGCCCAATTAAAGATCATTGATTAGCATTGACTTTCAACCGAAAAACAGTGGATGTGGGATTCATTTCTTATCGTGGGCTGCAACCACTAACATCTTGACTGTGAAGCTGAAGTGTTTTGACCTTTGCAAGATGGAAAGTGGCCTAAAATGGCTTTTCAACCTTTTCCGCAATCGTACATTATTTCCACAAACAGAGCAGATCTGATTGTTATCTACCTAGATAGTAAACCCACTTAATATTTGGTTTCAATTGTTCCACATCATACACTTAATATCAATAATTAAACAGTGATAAGGAAACTCCCTAATCACAGGATACTGACAAGCTTTGACTTTGTTGATGCTGACAGACGGACCCATTGGTGAATTATCAGTGTGTTCGCTATGAGATGGCTGCAGCTCTATGTGTGAATTCATTTCTTTGCTTAGAGAATGAGACACCTCTCCCCTGCAAGTACGTAATTAATGTTCCTGTGCCTATTTAAAGCATGTGTGCACATGCCCTTCCTTTCGTGTGTCCTAATGCGCCAACAGACGAGTGAGAAAGTGCCTGTGTCCTATGATACCAGGGCTTCAGACTGCGGCGCATCATCTGGCATCACCTACTGAACCTCATTTGAATGTGCTGTAAATATTTCTCAAGACTGTCATTCCACGTATCACTGAGGCAGAACTCCCTGTGACAAACAGTGTAAATGTTAAATATTTTAGTTATTAACCATTCATATATAATATAATCGCTCCATAATAATAACTAAAATAACTAAAATCGAGGTTTTTGCTCGACCGCATCCCTCAGCAACAGTCAGATGATGCCTTGAGGTGCTCATCGTAAACTCGACCCACTTCAACAAAGTCAACAGTTGTTTACCTTGGCCTACAATAGTTTACGTGAGACTACAGTGTTGTTTGACACATTATAGCGCGTCCAATATATTTCTAAGTGAATTTAAATAGGCTATGTAACATTTATGTTATCACAGTTTACATTGGAAAACAAATAATAGAGAATGATTATAAAGTCAAGGCACACTTTCTATTGAGCATATTACATTTACAGTCATCACAAAAGGCACTGAACATGAAGATGAAGCATGTCTGAGAAAGTTCAACCATGAATGAAATATGAATTCATTATTATTATTATTTATAAAAGTGTTTGAATTTTCCCCTGTTGCTTTTAGGATACGAGACACCTTTTTGGGGGGGGGGGGGTCATTCGGCCAAGCTGTAGTAGCCATATTTCCGACAGCACTGGAGGGCAGTGAAGCACCACCGGGCTTCCTTTGACCATGTTTGGGCGAGCATCGTTGGCGCGTGAGCTCAGGAAGAGACTCCGAGTTACCGTGAGCTCTTGTCTCCTGTTCGTCTCGAGATAAACAACACACCGTTGTTGTCACTGAAGTTGACTCTCGGCCACGTCCACAGGAGACCCGAGTGTCCCGCTCCAGAGACACGGAGAGACACGCAGCTTCCACTCCGGAAAACTCTCCTGAGACACAGGTGAGCTGCTCCTCTCTTCATTTAACGTCCTCTTGAATGAATCATAGAAATAACACGATTATCTACCATATCTATCTCATTTATATAATGATTTAATTTCTACACGTTGTGTCGGGATTCAATAGTCAGCAATATTTTTGAATGTATTCGTTTATTATTTTTGGTCAGGGTTTAAAGTTCTGTTGCCAGCGAAAGAATGTCTCTGGTGTGGCATTTTCCAACTTAAATGAGAAAGCAAGTCGGTGTCAACCGACTGTGTCTCTTCTGAAAGTTCATTCTCGTCTTAGTTTAACACAAAAATCCTTCACTTGACGTCGGAGACATGGCTGAAGTTGAGTGGATCCACATTTAGGCTGACTTCTCCCCTGAAAATGTTCACGTTGCGTCGTGTTGTTATCTGATAACTCCAACATCTACAGGTGCGTGAGGTGGCACGATTTTCTGTAGCGCCGTTGTGTTGTTTTTTTGTTTCGTTTTTTTGGACCATTCTCATGTGTACTGTCTATTAGGGTGCATAATTCCAAAACGATAGCAACGCCCCACTCCCACGAAGAATCAAATCACACACGCACAGATCAAGTGCGACAAAACATCGTCACGTCAGTTCATGGCAAAGCATGATGTTGGTGTAATTTGTACTCATGAGCCCGTTTTCACATTTTGAGTGAACTGTGTTTTGACTGAAAACGTGTCAACCTTCAAATAAGAAGTGATGCTTTGATCCGACGTGGAGCGTTTCTGAACCAAAACAATAACATAAAAAATAAGGTTTAAATCTAGTGGTTGATGTGGGATTTAAACCCATTCAGGCCCCTCACACAGCTAGTATTTAAATCTAGTGGTTGATGTGGGATTTAAACCCATTCAGGCCCCTCACACAGCTAGTATAGTGAGCTTTTTTTTTTTTTTTTTTACCGTGTGTGTGTGAGTGCGCGCACGCGCGCGTGTGTTGAGAGAATAAATATGTTTCATTTATTTTATTCATAAGAGAAAATAACAAATAATCATTGAATTCTTAGTATGACACATATTTGCATGTTTGGGGTATAGCGTGTGTGGTTCTCTCCTCCCTTCTTCAGAAGCTGCTCAAGAGGGTCATAACCCCACTTTAAATCAATTGTTATGAGTTCATTAGTTTTTAATTAATCATCACCTCCAATTATTATACAGTGGATCAGTGTCGTTGCTGCCTCCCTAGTTTTTACCCCTTGCTACACAGTCAAAGAGACATCATGAATAGGTTAAGGTTATGGCTGTGCAAAAATAGTTCTAAGTTGCTCTGAATTATTCCATTAATTATAGCATGTATGAGATGTTGGGTGACTTCGTTACTACACTTGTACATTCAGATTGATGTTTTTACATCTATGGAGGTGGCATCATTGCTTCAGAGTAGAGGCTTAATGGCAGATTTTTTTTTACGTCAGTGGTACTGCTGGAGTGAGTACTTTCAGGGTGAAGAACGACTGTTTATTTTCCTGCAACAGGCCTATGATAAGTAAACATTTGTGCGATTGTAAGTTTAAGTTTGAGATGCAATGTGTGGATGTCGAGGATTTCTGCCGCTTGGCTGTGGGACACATGCCCTTTGCAAAAAACCCATGCCCTTTACAAAAACCTGACAGCCGTCAATTGCTGCAATATTTTTCTCTGGCATTCGGTTTACCAGTCTAAGTGCCCACCATGTGCCTTGACAACACAGACACAGACTGCACCGTTTTTTGTGCAGAAGACTAGACGAACAGTTTCTTTTGCTGGATTATGGATCGTGTGTAACCAACCGTTGCATGCACTATAGTTCACAGGATTTTTTTTCATTATCAAATCCACTGGAACGCTTGTTAAATAATTGACACAGAAAGTGAAAGTGTGATCAGTTCAACTCTTCCGTCCCTATAGGCCAGCCACATATTAACGATTGTGGCCCCTAATCCGGCATTTGGTTCTTCCCTGAAATGTTAAGATAGGTCTGGTTTTACCATCAGAGGAAGAACACCTGCATGACCTGCGTAAGGTTATGTATTTGTGTATTTCCTCAGGCTGATGTTGTTAAATGAACACTGAGGTAAAATGTAGGTCAAAATGTGCATTTGATTCAGTTACATTACTGTCAATGTCATTATAAGACTGAGACGGTTAATATTTACCTCAAGAGACTCAGGAGCAATGTGACAAATGAAATGCATGCTTTTCATTCCATTGATTCCCCTTTTTCCTATCGGCAAGAGAGACTAAGAAACACAAGAGACACTATCTCTTCTCTCCTTTTGCCTGGTGCCCATACCCCTTTGAAACAGTCAACAGCAATTCAAAGGATCAAGCTTTCAAACTTAAACAGACACTTAGAGAAGTGTTCAACAACAAAGGTAATAACCTAAAATGGCTTGTTACTGAAAACCACAAGACCAATCCTGGGTGTGTTCAACGATGCTGATGAGCAACTGCTGCAGAACACAGTGTAAACCTGGTCATGTTATTGATCTGCTGCAGCCCCTTGTATGATATACACTTAGGAGACACAAACAGGAAAAGAAAGGAAGGTTTTGCTTTTGAATCGCAACGGGAAAAAAAGATCAAGTCATTGATCTTTAAGAAGGTGATCGAACAGAAATCTCTAAAAAAATCAATTTTCCCCGTCCAAGATCAATATCTCATAGAAAGGCGTTGCCTCTATTTGTGTGTAACACACATAGCTGTTTGACTGGTGTATCCAGAGGGTGCAATGTAACATCTTACAAAGCAGACTGTTGTCAGGTGCAGTTTCCAACTGCGGTCACAGCGTCTCATCCTTGGAACAAAACAGTCCAGTAGTTGAAAGTAGTATTTTGCCCGACATTTTAGCATTTTTCGTGCAGCAGAGACCCACAGAGATCATTTTGCGGGCTCTCTCTCCACCTATAGCCTGATATTCCGTGTGCCTAATATGTCAAAGCCTCGACATTTTTAAATGCAAACAACCTCTGAAATGCTGGCAGCCAAGATACAGTATGTTGCTGTGAAAAATCTTTCATTGACAGGGCGAAAAAAAGGAGGCCCATTTCATTATTGCTTTTGACATAAGAAAGACAACAAATCAATAATTGGTTATTGATGTCTCCAAAGATCGAGTCTTTAAAGTGCTGACAGTTCGCAAGAGTATGGACTGTGTTCATATGTTGCTGCGCATGCTTTGCTACACTAAGGCAAACGCCCATTTACCTGTATTAACCAGCTCCTTTTTTCGTCTGCCGTTACCATAGAGACACTCCATTTCTATCAGCGAGGCTGTGGCTGCCAGGCTCACGGGCTCGCACAGGAGAGAGACACTGGTGAGAAAGTGTTTCCCTGGCACGACTTTGACACCAATGTAGCGAGAAAAGGCATTTACTTGGCTCTGACAGTGTTTCTTTGGCAGCCGGCGCCCCCACCGACGGTCGCACGTCGACCCGCTTTGTCACCCTGGGTTGACGGCTGAGACAGAGCGAAATCCAGTTGGGAGCGATCCACTCCTGTAATTGAAATGAGTTCACCTGAGAGACAGCTGCTCCGTGGCGCCTGTAGCTGTCAACAGTCCGTGCTTACCAGTCCGCATATGTAATGTGATGCTTGAGCAGTTTTTTTTTCTGTCACATTTTTCCTGTTAAGCACAGCGACCCAACCAACCTCGGGTTTTGCAAATGTTCTGCCTTCTAAACATGTCATGAAGTGTAACCCAGGTTAACACAAGCCACACAGTGTAGCACAAACAGCGAACAACTTTTCGCCCCCGGTGTTCAGCGATAAAATGCACAAAAATGCAGTTTCATTTTAGCAATGAGAGAATTTAATAATGTTTTTGGACAATATTTTAGTCACTTCATCCTTAGGGTTGGAAATGGCTGTGGAGCACAAGTCGGGGATACAAGTGAGTATAGTGTGTGATGTATATGATCGGTGCAGTACATCAATACACAAAAGCCTCCTGCAGTGGTCTCAATTCCTAAATCCCAATCTTGGCTTTTGCCACAAAAAAAAAGGAAAACAAACCACATTGGAAGTCTTCCATCTAAAAAATGTTATCATATCACTATGCAAAATGACAAATCAGGCTAAAGCACAAGCCTGACCTGGACGGAATAATCTCCACATGTTTTAACCTGTGGTGATGACGCAGGATTGCAGGGAATATTGTTTTGAATATATAGTGCCACAAACCCAGGCAGAAAAATGACTAGCACTCGCACTACAGTACATTCGATTGGAAATTGTATGAAGACAGTAAGGTGAAATGACATATGTCGTTTTGGAAAATATAGCAAATCACCAGGTGAAGAACAAACAAATGGAGGCAATTCGGTTGCTCATTGGGGTGCATTGTAAATGTCTCTTTGACGCTATCTGTCAGGGACTGAGTATCGACACTTCAGTCTCCTCGAGTAAAGTGTGCATACTCCGAGTAGATAACAGATGTCAGCCTCCTGGATCGATGGCATACTGTCCCTTGGCTGAGCCAGGGATGCAACTTGTACCGTGAATTTCTGGCTCCGAGCTGGAAAGCTCCAAGCCTGCTGCTCTCCGAGCGCTGAATGACAGCAGTCACACAAGTCAATATGTTTCATTTGCATCCATTTGGTGTAAGCTCCCAGGAAACCTTCCACTGTTTCATTAAAAAACATAAATAATCAAGCTGAATCAACATTGCTAGTAAAAAAAAAATAAAAAAAAGGGGGGGCCACATCAGCTCAGAATCTCTTTCCACGAGCACGCTAATTAATTGGCTTCTGGTTAATAATAGCCGTCACTATTGTGTCTTTTCGTGGCGGAAAAGTCAGAACAAGCTCCCAACCCACGGTTCACCGCTCCGTCTTCGCACAGATGTACAGACATGGGCTGTCAAGCATTGAAAAGAGTGTTGAAACGGCGTCTCCATCAATTCATTCCTCTCCCTTGTGTCCTTGTCAGTTCTCTGTTTAGTTTTTTTTGTTTTTTTGGTGTATTCTGTCTCTTCCTTTGGACTGCTCACAACAGGCTCATGTCATAAAGGTGAAGCCTGTATCGCGGTCCCGAATTTAGAAGAACTTAAGCAAATGCAGTGAACTGGAAGAGATGGGGCAAAAGAGATTGGATGTGTTAAGGGGACTCTGATTTAAATAATTAGCTTCATTCTCTCTCTCAGTTGCTATGCAAATGCGTGCGCATGCTGCGGTGTTTCGCTGTTGTTTTTGGTGTGATGAATCACCTTGCGATAAGGTTCTTACAAAAAAGAGCGGTCAAATGAAACTTAGCCTGCACGACCAACATCCTTGCTTCTTCATTGCCTTAAAATGTAACATGTAACACATTTGAAAAATGTGGCAGCTAGTAAATGTACTCTGTTCCAGTGAGGGACTTCAATATTGAGCCACAGGTATTTATAGACGGCCAGCCCTTCTGTCAGGATTAAAAGGATTAACTCCTAATTAAGGGTATATACTGGCGATCCATCATAAAGTTCAGGGCCTGAGATTTGACAAAAAAAATAAAATCAGAGGACATCGCATTTAGAAGTAACATTGACACTATTTGTGTGGCTCGTAAATTAGTCACATCAAACACAGTCTATAGCTGTAAGACATGTTTATAGAAAAACCTATTTATATCTTCTTGTTCCTGGGTAAAGCTGAGTCAGCTGTGGTTGTGACTTACTGTCAAAAATGACCATCATAAAAATACATTTGATTGCGCTATTTCTACCATATACTCGGATTGACTTATTTCAGGGAAAATGCTGACATGCACAATCTCTTTGGTTTATTCTACAGCTCCTTTTCTGTGCACTGTTAGAGCACAATGTTATTAAAGGGTCATATAAGACAGTTTTACTTTAAAGTCCCCATGAAGCCAAATGAGAGTATACTTCATGGCAACTGGCTCTGAGAAAGGCCTACTCTGAGGGAATTGCTTAGCAACACAGTGCCAATCTTACTGAGGTCTTCATATAGACTTGTTTTTTTCTAAAATTAGATTAGATTAGATTGAACTTTATTGTCAAAGTGCAGGGTACACGCACAAAGCCAATGAAATGCGGATTCATATTAAGTCACAGTCACGAAAAAAACTGCATCTTGAAGTTGGTAATTGAAAATAATTTATTGGAGTTTTTCTCATTACTCAGGTATATAAGGTTGGTACAAACAACACGGCAGATGATCTCTGATTTTATTCCAGAACCGACACGTCGTCTTTTGGTGACTTTTAAACCTGCTGTTGATGTTTATGATGAGGTTCATCTTGCCACCCCTCTTAATGTATGTCAGGAACCACAGTTTCCCTGCTAGGAACTCACAAGCTCTGTGCCACTGAATGAGCAAAATTATTTAGGGCTACGTGGCAACCGGTCGCATGTTTATTGTATGTTAAAGGTGGGGTTAGCGATGTTGGGGAATAATTGTTCCCATGGAAACACACCGTTTCCATTTCAGAGACTTCGGTCTCCTTCCCACTCACACCCCTAACCCTCCCCATCCCCCCCTAATCGGCGCACAAGCACGGAGGGAGGAGAAGAATGTGGAGAAGTCTTGTACGATGAAGACGTCCTGTTGTTCTGTTCAAGTAGTCCAGCTTTTTTGTTTCTTGAGCAGAGTGCCAGGGCTGCACGTGAGAATCGGGCTTGTTTTAGTGCGCACTCTGGACTGTGAGGGGAAATGAAAAGAGTTTCAATAGGATAGAATGGAATCAATTGGATGAAAAACAGTGGCGGTCACGGTGTTGCAGTGGTGACAGCCAGTTGATGCTCTGTTTGTCTCCTCTGGCAGTGAAGCATCATGACGACGCTGCTGGACCTGAAGAGCAGTGTGCTGCGGCAGGTGCAGAGGAGTCAGTCGCTACGGAGCCGGAAGGAGACGTCACCCGGCCCCGGCAGCCCCGTCGCACACTGCCCCGAGCCCTTACCTCGCAGGTGAGTCACTGCGCTCCACGAAACTACGCCTCAACGTGGCCATAAGCAACTTAACTGGTTGATCAGAAAGGGTTTTCATGCAATTCCGGGACTATTTAGTGGCTTGTGCCCTTTCATGTGACAAAATGTAAATAATTCTAATTTTCTCCCTCTTGCTGTGGGTCACTGTTTAACTAATCAATGTAACTGATGATTCTGAAAATGAGGGTCGCCAAGGTCGGTTTTACCGGTGTCACATGGTGTTCAGAGACACACCTGTTGCATCACTTGTTCACCAGTATCGACCCATTTGGTTAGTTCACCAAAAACGGTATATTAAAAAGGGATGAGGCATTTCCACTTCCTCTTACTGTTCATAAATGAAGCCTAAATATCCTAGATGATAGATTTCTAGAGTCAGAGTCTGTGCTGTAGTGATTATAGTATTGAAGTCCTGCTTATGCACATCCGAGGACATCAGTTTGATAACAGCTACCTAAAATGCCAGAAACCGTCCTTGAAATTGTTACTTACTTTGACCTTTTGTCAAGAGTTTGGCCCATGTCCCATCTTTATCTACAGTCTTTGGGTAGCACCTATGTTCATCAAATAAAAAAATGCATCTACTGTGAAAATATGATCAAAATGATCAATAACTTACTTTAGTCTTACAACATGATGGGATGACAATCCATCTTAAAATATAATGACAATATAACATAACATGAATATAAATAAATGTAAAAAAGGTATAAAGGTTGATATTGAGTATTGCTCCCAATAGCTTTGACATATATATTTTTTTCTTTTAGGAAACTATATGGCCGGACAGCTCAGTATTCTAACGATAGCTTTTAGAACACGGAAGCACGGATAATATTGTCCGTTTACTTTTTGCTCCACTTAAGCCTAAGGTCAACATTTCTTGTCGTCGCTGTTTTTAATGTGGCTGGCATTTATTCCACAGTTGTAACTTGCTGTGAGAAGGCCACGCACAAGCTGCCTCTCCCCTAAGGACACATCAGCCTCGCTACTACATGCACAGTCAGCCTCTGAAGGGATCGCAAATGCTGCGTTGTTGTCTATCAGTTAACACTCATGCTACCTCTCATGGACACATCTCTCCTTCGACATAAGTTGCACTCAACTCTCACTCACTTTTTGACTTGAATTATAAACACAACTTCCTGCATCACAAACCAGACGAGAAAAATAATCCCCTTTTACACGTTTTTCTGTCTGTATTTGTAGATGTGTTCAAATGGAAATGGATGAGTGTGTATTTGTAGTGTATGTGTATTTGTGTATGTGCATTAATGTGTCAAAACTGTTTGTCTTCATTTTTTAAGGGAAGAGGACAGTTGTTGTTACAGTTACTATCATAATTGCACAGGCAAAATTGTGTAACGATCATAGATAAAGGAAACTATTGATCCCATCCATCCACCCCAACCTAATATGGATTTCCCTGGCCAACAGAGGTAGCTTAACAAGAAAACAAATAACTCTGGGTTGTAAAAAAGCTAGTAAATTCAATTTAACACAGACTTCCCATGCGGTTGTTTTTGTTAAATGGAGTCTCTTATTTCTCAATGTTTTATTTATATTTTATGAGCCAATCACTGAATCAGTTAAGGATAATGATCTGTAGCCCTGTATTAAAAGATGTATTCTGCTCAGATAACTTGTTGAGATAATTCTTTAAATGACACTTGTAAATAAACAATTCAGATTTACATTCGATTGTTGAATCACTCAAATATATTTCATATTAGGAAATACTACAGTCAGTCTTTATTACTTGTTATGTGTTGATTTGTGTTTGATCATTGTTTATTGAAAGTCTTGTCCATATACAGTGTCCATACTGTGTATTTGCCTGTATATATTTTTTTAATAAATCTGTATTAAATGTATGACCTTTTTGTATGTATATATGTATGTTTGTATCTATATGTGTGTGTGTATAATGTGATTACATGTACTGTATATATGTTTATTAGCAGTTTTGTTATTATGTTTTAATTGTGCTATACGTTGTGTCATGTCATAATTAATGTCTTGTGTCACTTGTTGCTTTTCAGCTCTATGTCTTTGAGAGCATTGGACAAAAAACTGGACTTCAATGGAATTTGTTCCCTGGTCTGGATCTTTTCTGATCCATTCCAAGGTTTTTTCCAGAGCAGTTTTTGTTCTTCCCTGCCTTGTGCATCAAGAATCATTTTCTTTCATCTGCCTCGTTTTCAAGCCTCATCTGAGCCAATCGTAATAGTATTGGCCCTGGGGTTTCTATAGCAACCTTAACACAGACTGCTGCCACAATGTCAACTTACCATCTCCCAAGTAAAAATGATCATGCCAATTTTTAACATGGAAAATAAGCTCAGATGCTCTGTTGAGGACTGATCCAATTGGGACGCAAAAGACCAACACTAGACTGACGAGGACTTTTTGGAGACGTTTTCCCATGTTTTTTATTTATTGAATGTGAATATTAACCCTGTTTAATTGTTTTGATGATTTTTATTTTTGAACATATTTTTCAAGTCAGTGAAATATAAAATCTCTTTCATTCGGACCCTATTTGTGTTCATTGAGGAGTGATTTGAAATTACAGCCTTCAAGTCTTCCTCATTTGCAATTCATAGTGCCACAGCCCTCCCCGGCCCCCACCCTGAGCGCTCATCATTAGAGGCAGGATGTTGATCTTTGTCATCCAGTCGGTCTGCTGCTGACCGGCCTGCACTCTATATTTAATTGAGAATTTGCAAATGATGCCACGCAGATTTGGGCTGCATCGTTGGCCCGCGTTGGTACAGTCGGAGGTCAAAGCTGAGCCTTCTGAGAAGAGACCGGCACATTGGAGGGGAACTTTGACTCACGCATGAGCTTTACCCGACATTATAATGCATAAAGCCCACAGGGTTCTTTTTTGTTGAAAAAATAAAAGGAGCTGGGAGTTTAATTTCAGGTTAAACTCATTCAGTAATTTGCTTTCAGACTAACAACTCCACCGAGTAATATCCAGATAAGCAAATTTTGGCCGATCAGTTAGTCACTTTTAGCAATTGTCCCACACGGCGAGGAAGTATAAACTGTGAATCACAATTGTGAAGGGCCCCAGAGGAGCCAAGTTGGAAATAATTTCACACCAGACTGTTGTTCAGTCTGTCGGTTATGGTGGAGTGCCGTTTCTGTTATTGAGCGGAGAGATCCTATCGGAGCTGTCGCGACCATATCTCCACGTTGAAGCCTCATTACCTGGAGTGTTCTGTTGCCTAATCAAATGTGTAATTAAAGTAAAACAAACCGTCTAGTGTGCAGCAGTGAAAGGGGATTCTTGTCACGGGCACCCACGGTTGATGACGGGAGCTGAAGGTTGATATTATGCACTGACAACCGTGATGAATCCCATTTAAGAAATCCTCTTTTTTTTTTAGGATGCACACATACGTCACATTGTCTTTCATGCTGCACATGACAGTGATGTCTGCACTATTAATGACTATGCATGCACTGCCATATTGTATTGAAGTCTAAAGTCACACTCCCAGTTAGCGCTGAAAAAAAAAAAAAAATTATTCTGTCAGTCAGACAGAGGAAGTTCACAATGTTCATGTTTTTATTTATACCTTTGTCCTGATTTACTCTAAAGATGGGGAAAATGGAATTGAAATGTTTGAATGAACGCTTAGGGGACCTGTTCCCTAGCAACAAGAAATCATTTAGTTTTTACGGTAGAGAGCATGCGTGTGTCCGTGCCTGTGAGGGAGGGAAAGGTTAGTAGATATCATTTTACAAGTTTTTTAATTGCATCAAAAACTAAATGAAATGGTTTTCCTTTTTCATTTTGAGGCTATTTCTGTTTGTAAGCACTTAATCCCACAACCCGGAAACAAATCGCCCCAGATTGTCTGGACAACTCCTAAAGCTGTTTGACTGGTCGAGCATGGAACAGATTTATTGCCCTGCCTAGGATGCTCTAAGATGGATGTCCTGAGAACATAATGCAAGTTTTATCATTAAATAAGTTTAAGGTGAACTTTAAAAGAAAAAGTATCCAGTCTTTCTCAGAGGATCAGGCTTTATTGTTTAAACTACATTTTTTTAACCCTGGCTTTTTATTTGCGAATTCCTGTGTTTTTTCTGTTTTGCAAAACATTTCTTAGTTTCATTTCATTTTGCCTCGCTTTATGGCCTCGGATGAGACCTAAAGCCACTCCCCTTTTCAGCATGCTGGATCGCAAAATTAGCAAACTCAAAAGTCATTCCTGACTTGGTAGTTTGTGTTGATGCTGTTTGAAAAAAAAATATTATTGAGAAATTGCAAATCGAACCATAATTTAAGCAGTAGCTATTTTTACATATTTGCTGGTTTTCTTACGCTTGTATGGCATTGATATTAAACTGGGTTCATATGACATGTTTTGCATTGTGTATGGACCAAAAAGTCACCCATTTGAGATTGCGATAATTAAGCTGTAGTAGCAAACCTGTGCTGCTTGATAAATGAAAACAACTTGTGCACTTGTCTTCGTCACGTAATTTCTCACACGGTGTAGGTCAGTGAAGGAAAAAAAAAAGCATTTTCACCAACATTCCGTCAATGGTATTTAAGCTCTAAATTGAATGCGTTCACCTTTCAAGTGTGTCTGGGTGTGATGCCTGTGCGAACCTGACCTGCTCACCCAGCATGGCGGCCATTAGTCTTCATCAATACCTTAGGGGTTCTCCATCCGCTCCCCCGCGACGTGGAGAATCAGCGGTTGCTGGGTTAGGCTGCCGCACGCCCGCTGTGATGCGATGACACTTATAAAGGAACGTGACAGGGCCTCTGTGCTCGGCTCGCCCGCATAATGCCGCAGAGATGGCTGATGCACGGGGCGGGAGGACGAGGTTGAGGCTGGTCGGCCGGGGTGGGGGGTTGCGCCACGGCTCACGTCAGAGCCGCTCCTTGCCCGAACGATCTCCATACGGGCTGGGGGGAAGACGCCTGTTGAGAGAGTGGGGGGGAGGGTGAAAGTGGTGGTGGTGGGATTCCCAAGGTGTTGAGACAGCTACACCCCACCGCCCCCCCTCCACCCCCTGAATGTGCCCGCGTCACCATGACAACTGGGTCCGGCGGGAGACCGGGGATCCACTCACACCTGGAGGAAAAAGCGAGAGCGCCGCTTGCAATTTGCACACAGCGTCCCTTCATCATCGTAGATTAACTCAGGTTCGCGCCGCGAGTGCACACATGTTGGAGGTTGCAGAGCTTTTTCATGGACAAGGCCGGCTTTGCATTATGTTGGGGTAAAACGTTAGACAGTATTAAAATAAATACCAGTGTTTGTGAATAACAGGTGCAAGAAAAAGAAGCTCTTTTCCCTCATCGTGTGAAGGAGACGGCTCATCTGTATTGACAGATGCTCCTGCGTAGTGTCTGCAAATAGGATGCGGCGTAATGTCACTGAAGCCCACTGTTTTTAATGACTATCCGTAAATATTCCGATGCCGCACTCATGAGTGCTCTCCCCTCTGTCTTTCTTGTGAATTCACGTGGTCTCCCAAGTGTTTCATCTCTATTTTTAGAGCGGAATTGTCAATCAGCTCCCTCTTCTTGGCAGGATTTCCGAGGAGAGCGCGGAGTTCTTTGAGCGTATGAATGCCGTCCTTCAAAAGCAGGAGAACATGCTGCGGGCCGCCCAGGCTGAGGTAACTCCTGCCCCATTTCTACCCTTTTCCGTCCGATTTTGCACAATGGAAGCGAATTCCTGTCAGGCTGCCGGCACACCGCTGTATGTGGCCAGCGTGACGTCCGTGGACAGAAGGTCCGGGTTGCGTTGGGTTCTCAGAAGCCTGGAAGCTCAGCTGTGACAAGCTGCTGTCGGTGGCCATGTTCTGCTCCTCCTGCTGGCCCTGAAATGATGCTGTATTCACAAGTTTACTTGGAGCTTGATGAAGTGGTTTCCAAATTGCTGCATGTCAGTGGGGTGAAAAAAAAACTATGGCAAACGTTTGCCCATGAAATCATAGGGAACATCCAAACATGTCATATTTTGGTAAAATGTTTTACTTTTTCCTTAGAATTTTAGTTTCTTCTTGGCTGATTTATATAATATCTGATGACAGGCAGGACCAAGATGCATTACTTCACAATGAAAAAAAAGGTTTTTCATAATCTATATATTCGGTTGAATTTCTGTATACTTTTTTTTTGCTGTTTATTTATTGATAATGATAATGTATGAAATGGTGTATTTATAGTTATTAAGTATTTACAACAAGATCATCGAGACATCTTAAAATTAATTTCTATGTATTATTTGTGAGGAATATCAGTTTCCGAAAATCTATATTGGTCAGGGTCTATTCTCTGATTTGTAGATACACTATGCAATATATCAGTTAAGTAGAAGCAATTTTTTTTTAAATTTCGATTTGTGTCTGTAGCCTCAGATGAGTGATTCCCCTTTAATACCTAGTGGTTCCATTGAATTTAATGGTACGGAGAGCACAGGCATTTTTACATTCTTGAATTGGTCATGTTTTCTCATAAAACCATTTCCAAGTCTAAGTGATTATCGAGATGCTGTCGTACCTTACTTTTGCCTCAGTGTTTCTTCTCTCCATTTATTACATCCTCATGAGAGATTTTTTTTTTCTTCAACTCCTTTTATTTTGTCCTCTCACAGAGCCAGAGAGGAGCCTGCACAGTGCCGCCGCCACAAGAGCATGTGGACCAGGCCTTTATCTCGGACAGAATCAGCAGGACAGAGGTCAGCTCAGGTTTTCTTTTTGCATGGAATTTTCACCAGGGATTCCGTTTCACTTCACAAACAAGAGAACGCGGCTTTGTTTTGCTTTTTATCCCTGCTTTTGATGTGCAGCAGAGCGGAAAGCGTGAATTCAAAGATGAAGGGTTGCAATTAAGTGGAGTTTGTTTTTGTCTAGCTGGACCTGCTTTATGAAGAGGCTGTGTACACGGTGGTCAACAGGGTTGGAGTGCCCTCAACTGAACACGTGAAAAGTGATGACGAACTGTTCGCTTACCTGCTAAAGGTACCTACCTACCTATCTGTCCACCTATCTACCCACATACCTAACCACCAACTTACTCACCTATATACCTACCCACCTACCGTACCATCTACCTATCTAACCATCTATTTACCAACCTATCTACCCACCCATCTACCTACCCATCAACCTTCCTTCCTACCTACCTACCTACCTCCCTGCCCATCAATTTACCTACCTACCTACCTACCTGCAGTTTATGTGTCAACTACCTACCTACCTACCTCCTTACCTCCCCACCTCCCTTCCTACCTACCTACCTACCTACCTACCTACCTACCTGTCCTCCTACCTGTCCACCTATCTACCCACATACCTAACCACCTACTTACTCACCTATCTACCTAGCCACCTACCATACCACCTACCTACGTACCTACCTTCCCTTCTTCCTTCCTACCTTCCTACTTTCCTACTTTCCTTCCTACCCACCTCTATTTTCCATACCATCAATCTCTTAAGCATTACATCCTTGTCTGTAACACTGATTCTTGCCTCAGAGAGACTGTAATTTGTTGTGAGGCTGTGAAAATCTGAGCAGATGTTCTCGACTCAAACCTGATTACACATCAAAGCCGAGTCACACTGAGTCCTTATATCAGCCAAGGTATTACATTCCGTCTGAAGTCAAGCAGATATTTCCATCCCCTTATGTCTGTAGTGGGCGTCTTCTTTCATTCAAGCAGTACAGGTGTGTGTGTTCTCAGCAGGTCAGGTGCTGGCAGGGTCTCTGATAGATCAAAAACTCAATAAAGGAATTTCTGTGATGTTTTTGTAGATTTGTTTCAGCCTCGGCTAGGTCATTTTTTTTTTTTATCTCTATACCTACTTAACCTTAAGATTGTTTGTTGGTTTATTTGTTCTTTCTTATGTGGTGTGTTCACTATGTCTTTACAGTTATGGAACTAGACAATCATGTGTAGCGTTTGGGATGTGTGTTTCATTTCCATGACGTTTTTTTTTTATGTTTCTGGTAATTTTTCTAGGTATTTGATATGGGCGAAGAGGAACATGACATTATTCTTCAAAAGGTGCAAGAATCCAAGGTGAGATATATTCTACATGATTCATGGTTCATATATTGTCATAACAACGCATGTTCACATATGCTGCTGCAGTGGAAATGTTCTGTACCAATCTGGGTACAAATACTATATATTATTGGGATATAATAATATAATATTGGGATATATTTATACATACAGTACACACACACACTCACATTCTATCGTCAGATTTCCCTAGACATTTGACTTTGTAGATCCAGAGTAAATGGGTGACACAGGGATGCACTGACTGCTCGTCATGGCCACATTTTCTGTTATTTTTAAATCTGAAATAACCCATCCCTAATCAACAGCCGCCTGGAGCAATAATTTTCTTCTCTGAAATCAAAGATCTATTCTCAAAAGCAGAGGAAATCAATTACAGTAAACGCAGAAACCCGATGTTACTGTGGCCCTTCTGGGCATTATCTTCTTAAATAAAGGACAGATTTAAAAGTATCATTCCCTCTCAGGTGTGGTATGTCAGTACATCACCAAAGTATCAGCAGAGAAGTAGTAACAAGTAATAAGGATGTTCTGGAGACCTTCGGTTGAAGAGCATTAATGCCCTCGGTGAGTTTTGACTTACAAGGGCTCTGACTCGAATATATCTGCTGAGAACTGTGTGGCCTTTTGACAGAAGGTTGTGACAGACTGCAAATATTTGACCATACACATATGCAGTTATGCTGCCTTGAGTGGTACATTGAGGTTTTCCTACAATGTGCAAAGCTGTCAGAAAGCCGATGTAGCATCGGTAGATGTTATAATAAAATGCTGAGGGACTCACTCTGTGACTTTGATGTGTTACATTTACATTTGTGTACTGAACAGACTGTGAATTCCTTTTCTCCGTAGGGTGCCAGTTTCTCTTTGAGAGTCTCCGTTATGAAAGCAAAGAATCTGATGGCCAAGGATGCAAACGGTAAGATGTGTCAAGCACTAAATAACCCTTTTAAGAAAAGCAGACACATTTTTCAATGGAAATGTGGCTTATCCAGTAACAATGGGGAACTGAGCCTTTCTAGATTGCAATCACTCATCTGCAAGTGATTCTCCTCCAGTCACTTTGCACTGCATACAGCACTTCAGGGCAATATGCCGTATAAGTGAAGAAGATAATGGTGGGTATGATTTTACAAAATCAGTTTTCATAGTCAATTGATATAGATGACTGCCTATGACTAAAATAAAAAAAAAAAAAACGTTTTTCATTTTCTCAGTTTTCCTGCTGACACCTAACCATATATTTGTCTCTTTTTTTCTGTTCACCTATATAAATATTTTTTCAAGGTTTTATTTAACTAAAAGTAATCAGTTTACATGACTTTTTGGATTATTTAACTGATTACATTTTATTAACTAGTAACTAGTAACTGTACTTGATTACTTTTTTCTTAAAAGTGACCCTCCCAATCCTGTGTTAGATGGCAAGTAAACTTTGAATAATGAATCCAGTCCTATTAAATATCTAGAGTGTATGTCTATAATATCGAGAAATCTTGTGAATATTGTGAAATTTCTGTGAAATCTACTGCACATGTGGCCTGCCATTCACAAACTATGGTATAACACGACAATAACTGGTTCCTGATTTTAGAGACGTTCAGATACATTTTAATACTATTGTTTGAAATCTCTGTATTATCTAGGATTGTGCTGATTACAGGTCTTCTTCTCTAACTTTTGTTAGAGAAGAAAGTGTTTGTGTCCACCTTCCACGCTAGCGGAAACCAATCTCAAGCAAGCGTTCAGACAACCACTAATTACACTAATGAGCATTTAAAAAACAAACACATCACTGGTTGTGACTGCGTCTTCCTGCCGTAGCACAGTCGCCAGGGGTGGCAGGAACAGTCTCAATGACCTTTTCTCTGTGCCACGCCGTGGCCCGCCAGGGTACAGTGACCCCTACTGCATGCTGGGTATCCTGGGGGGCCAGAGCCCCCGGGAGGTGGAGGAGAAGAAGGAGAGAAAGTTCAGCTTCAGGAAGAGGAAGGAGAAGCTGGAGAAACGCTCCAGCACCAAGGAGGCATTACCCGCCAGGTGCATCCAGGTGACCGACGTCAAACCAGAGACTCTCAACCCAGTGTGGGACGAGCACTTTGTGTTGTGAGTGCGCCTTTTTTAACCTTTTCGCAAAGTACTCGGCGTGATGAAGTGCGTGTCGGAAGGGATTCACACTTTCATTTGTCTCACGCCAACACCCAGGGCCGTTAGTCACGTCCCTGTGGAAGGAGCACTAAAGGATTCAAGTGTTTATCATTAGTGTCAACTTGGGGAGATTAACGATTGTCCTGCTTTTGTTTTTGTTTTTTTCTCACAGTGAAATAGACGACGTCCACAATGACCTCTTACATCTGGACATATGGTAAGATTGGTGCCCGGGCGACGCCTTAGATGTTAACTGAGGGATGTAAAAAAAAAAAAAAAAGACTCAACATTTTTTAGAGGATGAAATTAGCTGTAATAGATGTCTTTTGTTGAGCCCTCAATTTGCAGTTACATTTCAAGAGACATTTACATTTTGACCTTGATGATGATTTGTTGATTTCAAGCTGTCTCTGGACTCAAGTAAAAGAGGCCAATGCTCTGAATGTGTATCTTCACTTCTCACTTCTGTGTGTTGTTAAGTATAATGAAACATGTTTTTTTTTTTCTAGGAAATGAGATGTTGTAATAACCTCCGGCCCATTTCCTTTCCTTTCAGGGATCATGACGATGATGTGTCTGTTGCCGAGGCCTGTAAAAAGCTCAATGAAATCAGTGGGCTTAGAGGAATGGGCAGGTAGGCCCGACTAAATTGTGTCATCTTTGGAATTATGCTTGAATCTGATCTCAGCGCTGAAGTTGAACTTGTTAAAAAAAAAAAAAAAAAAAAAAGCACATTTATGTAAGTTGGTGAATCATTCATGCGTCCAGCTGGCACTGTGGCAGTCCATAGATGAATCATTCAACCTGCCATTTCCATCTGAATTAAGAGAGATGCTGCACTTTATGAATGAAGAAGGCTGGGTTACTATTATTGGGGGGGTTGACAGGGTATCATTTGGTTTGTTTTTATCTTTTCTCCTTTTATCGTAAAGAGAGAGAGTGACATATAGGAAAGCCCACTGTCAATAAAGCTGTGCCCGTAGAGAGTTCAGTCGTGTCGTGGAGAGATCAGTAAATGGCAGACACATCTAATGAAAGTCTGAGAATGTCAGTCATGGTTGGGATCCTGATCCTGTGGTGGGAAATGATCAGAAATGTTCACTTTAACACTGTAGGTAACTGCAGATTAAAAAAACAAACAAAAAGAACACTGGCTAAATGCCTGGCAATGAAAACCATGGAAGAACTCAGTCGGGATTTAACATGTGACGTGCAAGAAAGATTGTGCAAAAGTTCCTCCATGGCACACACTGCTCCGTCTCGTTAGGTATTTCAAGCAGATAGCAAAGTCGGTGCGCTCCAACGGATCTGCATCATCAGGCTCTGAGGAGAACGCAGACGACTTCCTCGGATGCATCAACATCCCCTTGAATGTGAGTGTTTTCCGAACAGACCGGGACCCGTCAGTGCTGCTCTGCTGTGTCAAATCATGCGCAACTTTGGGATAAACGAAGGGGGAAGAACGTGGCTTTCCGCCACGCTTCGTGAGTGCCAACAGTAAGGCTGGTTTCCCCCTCGCAGGAGATGCCCGCCGTCGGCCATGACACTTGGTTTAAGCTGGAGCCTCGATCGAGTGCGTCCAAAGTTCAGGGAGAATGTCACCTGATACTCAAGCTCTTCACCAGCCAGGTATGGGACCCAGGATGTCATCTTTCGTGTTCACTTTGAAGAGCTGCAAGTCGTTGACTTTAGTTGTTTTCTTTTGTTGGTTTTCTATCAGAAAGACACAACATTGTCTAAGAAGGAATCAAATGTCTCCATCCACAAGAAGCTGCTCTGTCAGATTGTGGAGTACGAGCATGCTCATGTCAAGGTGAGTCTCTTCCCCCGTTGCACAGCCAAAGGAGTCTTTATAAATAAAGCCATATTTGTTTCTCTTACCAATTAGTTGTTTAGTTTTTGTTAGTCAGTTTAATTTGCCTTTCTGCGTTTTTCTCTCTAGTATAACTACAAAAACCATAAAGATTTCCTTCTTTAATGAGTTGCTAGATTGGCCAGTCAGTTGAGACAAGCAACCAACAGAATGGCGTCTACTTAGTTAGGCTTTATGCTTTATTCTAAGTGTATAACTAGAAACTAAAATGTGTAAAATTGCACAATTGCAGGACCTCACGACACATACACTATACACTGAACACAGCATTCAATAGTTTAGTCTAAACGTATTTAGTTTCATCAAAAGTATGGCAAACATACAAAAAAAAAAAAAAAAAAAAGATTTTATGCCAATGAATATTTGAATATCTATAAAAATGCTGTGCAGTCAGTTTGTACTTTTATTTTCACTCAGTGCCAGGTATGTTTAAAATTGATAATAAAAAATAAAATTATGCATTTATATTTATTCTACTTTCTTCTCTTAGCACTTTGAATATGACGTGAAGGACAGATTGATATTGATTTATTTCACATGTTCAGACTCCATTTGGTATTTGTTAAGTCTGATGTATTTATTTTATAGTCTACGCATTTTTGTCATATATACATTGTGACAAAAATGATGCATTATTTGGATTTGTTATCATGTACAGCTGCAGTAAAAGCATGAATTAAATGACTCTGGAACGGTCCGTGTGTAATTCTAGAGAGAGCCTTACAACTGGAACGGTCAGGTGTCCCCCCCGGCGTGGACCGTGTTAACACACCACGCTGTGCAGACGGATCTCTCCCTTCTCCAACAGGCCATTATGTGAGTGTTACTGGAGGAATCAGGTCGATCGAATCCAATCTGAATGCTTCGGCAACGAGGTGAAAGGTGAATGTTTTTACTTTTGTTTGGTTCTTTTCAACACAGTCGCTGGCAGTGCTACAGCAGCCACCACCGGACCCAGAGGGTGTGCTACTCCCTGCTGCTCCGCCTCCTGAGGACCATCGATGCAGAGTGGGACCCCCCCGCCGTGAGGGGAGACCTGGTAGGTTCTCCCGCCACCGGCCTCCCAGTGGCAACAAACCTTTCATCAGACCGGAAACAGTCATCTCATTAGCTCAGCTCCTCACCGACATTCATCAATGGTTTTTGGCCAAAAATGCCCTCGCTGCCGGTGTGCTTGAAGCTCTAACTGAGGGCCCTTCCTCTGTCCAGGAGAGGCAGCTGTCAGACAGCTTCAGGCTGTACACAGAGCACTGCCTGTGCCTGATGAAGAACATGCGGCAGGTTTTCCCCTGCACCAGCGCCGCAGCCATTACGCGCTTCGAGCTCATGCTGAGGTAAAGTCACGCCGCCATCGCGTCACATCAAGCGCCATATCGGGGAGACACGCTCGACCTCTCACCCCGATAGAGACGCAGAGAGTCCAACGCCAATTAGTCACACACGGTGTCACAGTCACTTCTCGTCAAAAGCGCTTTGATCCTGGCCAAACATTTTGGTGTGTAAACGCTGCAACGCAGGGGTCAACTGTGTACGTCATTTTTACATGAGGATTACTGGGTGTTTGCGGAAATTGAATCTGAGATTACGGATGTCAGCACTCATCCTCAGGTGAACATGAAATCTCGCAGTCAGCATGCATTCAGTTTTTCCAGACACATTGAATTTAACAATGTGTTGTCCAGGGCAACATTTTAACAAGAACACATGTGGGAAACAATCCATGGAAGAGCATGGCTCTGGTGGGAGTGTAAGAAATAACCTCCCATCAATGTCAGCTTCCAGTTAATATCAAGCAAAACCATGAAGTCAGAAAAGTATAATGCTTTTATTGAATGTTTCCAGCTCTGCCCAGTGAGCAACACCTCAAAGGAGATCTACAACTCTCACACACACACAAATCACTGCAGCCTCATCAAAGGCTATTTCTCAGAAAACCACATCTGTTGACTTCACAAGTATAACGGGCTCCCAGTATTTAGACATCATTAATATACAGAAAAAACCTTATGTCAGTGTACGCGCGTGTGATGCCGGAATGTATGTGACCTGAAAGACGTTGTGTCGTGGAAACCATGTTTTTCTTCTCCTCTTTGTGTAAACCAGGGGGATTGGCCACATGCAAAACATGCAGGCGTTTAAGACCGTGTGTCCTCTTCGAAACGAGCTCCACTTGGACATCACGACTGCTGTCAAGGTAAAAATCAAAACCCTAACTTCATTCTAGAGTAAGTTTTTTGGAAGCGAGCATGTTGAGCTTTTGACTACTTATTTCACATCCAGGTAAAGTACCAAAGAAAGTGGAAATGAATGTGCTTTTTATGCAATGGTAAAATGCGTTAGGTTTTGTGTATATTTATATATATTTATATACAAACATAATTAACCTTTTTATTCTTTTTAATTTGTGTAATTATTTCAACAGAAGGGAACAGCGGAGTGGTACGAGGGCTTAATTGCACGCTATAAACCAGAGGACGGGGTAAGTTTGCACTGATTATAATGAAGTGTAATGAACAAAAAAAAAAAAAAATCACAGTTTCACAATTGTGCTGACTGTGGATTAAAGTTTCAATTTCAAGGATGCTTTTGTGTTGTGTTGACCATGGAGACTCTGGAAGAGCAGCTGAAGAAGCTCGTTCAGGTGGTGGATGATGTGTGCGCAGACCTACAGAGGGCCCAGAATATTTACAACAAACTCTTCCACAGGTGAGTGGTACTATTCGCATGAGAGGAAATGGGAACAATGTCTCTGCAACCTGCCACGGAATCCTTAATGGCATCACTCATCTTGTGTTTTTTTTTTCTTTTCTCACAGTGCCGTGAAAGTAGATTTCTTCAGCGTGTTGTACCGGCAGTTGGAGAAGCAGGTGTGTCGATGGAAATGTGACGATTTAGAGCCGTAGTCCGGGGCGTGTCTTTGTTGCTG
Organism: Colistium nudipinnis; assembly: GCA_016785305.1. NCBI lineage: Eukaryota > Metazoa > Chordata > Actinopteri > Pleuronectiformes > Rhombosoleidae > Colistium > Colistium nudipinnis. The sequence goes on along the minus strand of JAFBJU010001018.1, from coordinate 71,311 downwards.
TGACACTCAAGCGCATATTCGCAATTCTTTTCGTCCCCCAGGTAGCCGACGACGTGAACGTGGCAATGGAGCGGGTGTGTGGGACTCTGGAGCAGGAGAGCTCCAGGCTGACTCAAACAATGGGCGAGACCATCTTTGAGCTCTTCATGTCCCTGAAAATCCTCAAAGGCTTTCGGGAGTTTCTCCCGATCAAGTTGGTTATTGATTTGATTCAACATTATTGACCCATAAGCGGGGCTCCGACTGGCGGTTGTTTGTTTGGTACGTTATCGAGAAGGTGACATTTCAGCCTTGCATTTTAACTGTTCCCCCCCGAACAGGGATGCTAAGATGTTGGCCCTGACGGGCTTTCATAACTGGTTCAAGTCCTCGATTCACAAGTGGCTGCAGATTGTTCACGACAGATCCTGCGACCGGATCCGTAAAGCGGTGGAAACAGACACGGTGAGAGCGTGATGTTAAACGATGCAAATGAAAATGTGTTTCTTTATATGCTTGTTTATCTTTCATTTGAACCGACAAGGTTTCATTGAGATGCACTATTTCCCCTTTTCCAAGGAAAGGGGAAATAGTGCAAAGAATCAAATAAAGCTATCAAATATGGAGATACAAGCGAGTACAGGGAGCACCAAACCATACTATATACAGCAAAGTAAAACACGTGAAAAACTGTTAATGTGTTAACCCGAAAAATACAACTATGTTATATATAGTATACTGTTCATACACTAGTTGTGGATACTTCATCGGATTGACAAATACATCAATAATACTGAAAAGTCTTGTCGCATTATTTTGTGCTTATTCTTTGTATTTTCTGCCAATTTTCATGCTTACATTCTAATTTCAAAGATGATTAGAAGACACATACCCTCAAACTCTGAAAAACGCTACTAGATTGGGTTGTAGTTCCGGTTCTTGGCCTTTTAATGCACGCGCCATGTGTGCTCCGTGTGTTTTGCGAGCAGCTGGAGCCCCTGCAGCAGGCCAGACACAGCTCCTCGGCGGCGGAGGCGGCGACCTGCTTCGGCCAGGTACGCGAGCTCTGGCTCCAGCTGGCCTGGCCGGACTCTGCGGGGGCCTTCATCTTCGTCACCCGCCTGACAGACGTGAGTGCCACACCCCTACACGCGGGGTGCTGTCACGACATGAACGCGCGCGCACACGCACCACTCCGCGCAGAGCCGCGCACCTATCATCAGTATTTCATGAATGTGTTTGACCAATAGTAGGCCGATATTCAAAACACAAAGGGAGAGCGGGTCATTCCACGTCGTCACACAGCTGTTCTTTGAATCCATCCAAGAATTTCTGCAGTGAGGCCGTGTGCTACTCGGAGATGATGACACGCAAGATTGAGAGGAGCCAGCGGGGCCGAGACATTAAGAGCTTCACAGTCGAGGTGAGGCCCGCGGCGAGACAGAACTAGGGGAGGTGGCACGGTGAGGTGGGAAACGGAATGTCAGCATGGGTTCTCCCTGGCAACCCAGCGGGGGAGCAGATGCCTTTTTTTTGCAATGCAGCCCTTTACACAGCCATCCCTCCACCTCTCTGTGGCCCTGCTCCTTTTCCTCCTCTTTTGTTTCTCCGTCAACTCCACCCTCTCTCCTGCTCCTCCTCCTCCTCGCTCTCTGCCAGCTCTGCGTGGCCCTGAACAACACGGAGCACGTGCGCGTTTTCCTGGGGCGCCTGCCCCACGACTTGGACTGGCCGGGCGTGGAGCGGGCCATGGAGGAGTCCTGCGGGGTGGAGGGCAAGGAGCAGGTGTACAAGGCTCTCAACACGCAGCTGTTCAACATGGACCTGGACCTGCAGAGGGAAGCCAAGCGTCTGATCGCGCTGCTCACCGACAAGGTGAGCACGTGACTCACAACATATATCTTGGGCGGTTGCGCCACAAGTTGTCACCTGTCATGTATGGAGGACTTTTTTTCCCCCCATCTAACAGCTACTTTATATCTGATATTACTTTAACAATACATCCTAATCCTAATACACTCTGTAAAATACTTGAGTATTTGTGCTGTTTGCCTCCGATGTGACGATAATGGTTTCAGTCATACCCGTACATTTTATGGTCCACTACTGAAGATTGAAATACTTTCACATTCGTACACATATCTTGTATATATGTATATTCCTTTTTAAATGCAAGATTATTCCCGTGCAGATGCTGCCTGAGCTGCGGAGGTACACCCAGCACATCAGCCTGTCGCCCGACTCCATCAACAATGACGACGTGAGGCCCGGTCGCGTTTTTTTTTTTTTTTTTCCACGGCTCTCTCTCTCTGTTCTCGCGGTACATGTTAATGAACCTCTCTGCTGTGACATTCTTACAGGCCGTGGCCCCTCTCATGAAGTACTTACAAGACACAATGTTCACCCTCACTGAAAACCTCGTGCAGGAGAACCTAACTAGGTAATTATTCCCCTCTCTGAACGTATCTTCATTTGTTTTTCCTTAATGGGGACAAATTAATGAACATAGCTGAACCTACATATAATTGCATGCTGTCTTAACTCCTCAATTCGGTCTGTGCCCGTGCAGGTAATGTTAATAAAAAACATTCATTACAAAGTCATTAAATCACAATCACAGGAGAAAAGTGCCCATAAATCATTCATGGCTCATCACATGTTGCAATAAAAGCGTTAAAACCACAGTATGAAGGCAACAAAAAAAAATATTTTTGTTTTTAAAGGAGATTAAATTGAAATTTAAAAGTGGTTTCCGCGCTCGTTAACCTGAAGTCCACCGGCAGCCTGTTTCAAAGTCTGAAGCGTTAATGACCGAGGACGGATCAGGCTGAATAAATTGGACCCACGGCAGTGGCTCAGTGTCAGGCCATGAAGAGCGTTGAATGAAGATCTTCAAATCTCTCCCATTTTTGTGTGACCTTTGTTGGACTGCAGCTTGTCTAACGATGTGCCCCCATCCCAAGGATTTATATGTTTTATTCAAAGTAATCCTTCTCATGGTCTCCTCCCCACATCATTTTCACCCATTCAAAAAGTATAAGTGGTGTCGCAGCTCAGCAAATGAGATGCGGCAATTGGGTACGAACGCAGGCTTTTCATTGATAACACCCCTCGGGCATGTTTAGTGCTGCACGTTATTATTATGAGGCTATTATCAAGGCTGAGTGAGGGTGCAGGGGTGTAATTGGACGTGCTGGTAAACACAAACTTGTGGGGCTCCTCATGTGTGTCTGCCACCTCGCAGGGCCCTCCAAAGCCTGTGGGAGCTCCTCCTGAGAATGATCCTGGACGCAGTCACGGAAAACAGAGGCGTCCAGGCGGAGTTCTACAACCGCTTCCAGTACACAGTGGAGGTCAGTGCCCCCCGGGGGTTCAATCTCAAACTCACAAAGGGGAGCTGGCACGTCGCACCCTACCAAGATTATCATCTTCATCATTTAATCTGCTCCGTGTGCATGCTGTCATGCGGGCATTAGCATGTATTTAATATCCACAGAGTCCAAACCCGAGTGAGTTCCCTTATGATTGACGGTAAGGATGTGAGAGCTTTTCACGAGGAGCCGTTGCATGCCAAGTATGAGGTTTGGCACTCGTGCTGTTTGTGTTGTCGACATGCCTCTAATTTGCCGCGACATGAAGTCCGAAATAGGAATACGGTGGTTACAAACTTGCGATTTCGATTTTTTTTCCTTTTTATTTGATTGCCATGAAGACCATGTTGCTGTTCTTCAACGCCAAGGGACAGGGTCTTTCCCTGGAAGACATGAAAAGTGGAGATTACAAGGTAGGGCTTCCCGCCATCTATCCCAAAAAGACTCGAGATTTATGCCCAACTCGCCCCTTTCCCTTTCTGATGAACTGTCCTCGTGCTGCTTTAGGTCCTGGACGAGGAGCTCAGGCTGAATAAATGCTCCTCCTTTGAGCTGATTGAACAGTACTATCTGGAGAAGATCTCCCACCAAGTGCGTTTCGTCTCACCCGCCTGACAATCTCCCTTTAGCCTTAGAGAGTGCACAGAGAAGTATTGATTGCGTCTTCTGTTCATTTTTGCCTCTGACCCTCTCCTGGGCCCTTGACAAAAAGGGATGCTGTCAAAATGCAGCTGCCTATATGCATGAACGTTTGGAGGCAAGTAGAAAAATGGAATAATAACGTACGTCCTTAATGTTGCAGAAAACACTCAAACACACCCGTTATGGTCGGATCAGTGTGAAGTGCTACTACGACGCTCCGGAGCAGAGGCTGACGGTGGAGATCCTGCACGCCGCCGACATCATCGCACTGGATGCCAACGGTAAAAAGGTCCCAAATACAAAACACCGGTAGGACTCTTTTTATGACTCACTTGTCCTTTCTTTAGGTCTGAGCGACCCATTTGTCATCGTGGAGCTCTGTCCTCACCACCTCTTCCCTTTGGCCAAGAGTCAACGCACGCAAGTCAAGCTCAAGACCCTGCACCCGGTGTTTGACGAACTCTTTCACTTGTGAGTGCCGTGACCGCCTCTGGTAACCTCTTCCTGTGTCCGTGTGAGCGTCGACTAATCCGGATTTGTTTGGCCCCCGCGTCACCCAGCCACGTCAGTCCTGAACAGTACCGACACAGGTTTGCCTGTTTGACCTTCACTGTGATGGACTACGACTGGCTCTCCACCAACGACTTCGCCGGCGAAGCCGTGGCTCCTCTCAGCGACTACTGCTGGCCGGGGAGACCCAGCGCCTCGCCCGCCGGCAAGAGTGTCCAGCCGGTCATTTTGCACCTGTCTCGCAGTAAACCCAGCGGTAAATATAGCTGCGGGCTGTATCCGTGTCTTTTCTTTTTTTGGATTTCCTTTTACACAGACATATTATTGGCTTCTTTGGGGACCAGAGGGTACAGGTCTGGGTTTGCAATTACTCCTCCAATACACCATGAAAAGCCATTCAATCTAGTGCTATATGTGTCAGGTGTGTGAACCCGTCTCGTCTGTTTGCTCTCCCCCCCTCCAGAGAAGCCAATCATGAGGATGCTGGAAGCGCGCATCGGAGACAGGGAGGCTCAGGAGTTTGTCCGCAGGCTGAAGGAGATTGAGAAGTCAATGGAGGAGGAGTAAAGTCCGTCTTGGTGTTTTCTGACCTCGTCGTGCCACCTGTGCTTTTGTACCGGTATGTTTACAATGTTTGATTGTTCTCTTTTCCAATGTTCTCGTTCGTTCAGTAATTACGACAAAAAGGGAAAGACAAACAAAAAAAAAAAAAAAGGAAAGCTCTTACGTTTTCAAACTGGAAAATGAACATCCCGTCACTGTGCAACTCTACGCTGTCTCATTTAAACGATATTTTAGAATTGAATGGATTGATGATCCTAAATGTTACTAGTCTATATTTTTTGTAATGAGGTATCGTTATCTTTGTTGTATGATCTATGATATGATAGATTTAACATTTCAGAACTATTTTGTGGAAGTAGCTTACATATCCGATAGTATTCAGTCAAAGTCTAATTCTATACCTCAGACATGTTCATTCGTTGCTGGAGAGATTGACAGGTATCGTGACTTTTCACAATCTTTACAGCCACTGTGGAGATAAAATGCATGAACGCTTAGGTAGGATTCGAAAGGACTCCGCTTTGGGGACATTTGCTTTCTGAGGATTGGTGTTGTAGAGCCTGACACTGCCCTGAGGCACAGGCCACAGCTCGGGTTCATTGGATTTTTGCTTTTGATTGCTCTTCAAAAGCTCGCGATGGGTCATTAAAGGGGCCAGTGCAGCCAGAGTGGTGGCAAGACCAGTTCTTTTAACTCGGCTCTTTCTTTCGGCATCTCTGCAGGAGCATGGGTGACAAATCACATTTGTAGAGCTTCAATTTAGTCCTCCCGAAATTGTGTTTTCTTCCCCCCCCCCCCCCAAATTAGCACAAACTTCACGTCAAACCTCCTCGTTCATTGCTCCTACCCTTCCGCAACTACATTGAGTCGTTTATATTTCCGTGGCTCGTGATCAAAGTGAGAAAATACACTGTCACGTGACCTAAGATAACATCACATGGGTAACCTTCATTTGCAGAAACCCAGCTAATTGCGGCTAATGAGCTCATTTTTTGTTCGGATTGCGGTTCCGAAACCGCCATCAAATGTGCCATGGCCTTTGTTCGACGCAAGCTCATCACAGAGATTGTGCCTCAGTGTGGGGTTTAATCTCTGGCGGTAAAGAGAAAAGAAAAGCATAATGAACCTGCGCAGTGGCATAATTATACTTATGGGGATGTGCTGCCTGACAGCCGTAATTCCACCCCGGCTCTCAACAGTCCTCCAAAGCTGCGTTTCTGTCCCTGAAACATCAGGGCTTTAATGGCTGTGAAAAAAAACACAACCATTATGCTGGGTTTTATCACGTGCTGTGGTTATGAGTCTTGTTGCGGTGACCTAGCAAGCTAATATTGCCGTAGCAAGTCTAAAGGCTTTGTGTCCTGTTGAGAATTTTAATTAAGCCAAAGGGAGGCTTAGAATTTTTTTTTTTTTTTTTTTGGCATTTCAAAGTTAACTCTCAAACAAAGTCCTGGACTACTAAACTTCATATCATCTGCTTGATTTGAGCACCAAATTGTCATTATACAAAATCCTGAAATTGTATGTGTGTTTACACCATTGACGGTATGCACAGATGGTCCACGTCGCCTGAACATAAATGCAAATTTCCAAACCAGAGGTTTCATTTAAGTTGTTTAGTCCAAGTTATATTAATGTAGCTTAGAATAAAAAATGGTTAAACATACCATCAGAAAACTATTTTCTGCTAGTATTTAAAAAAAATGAAGAACACTTCCTTGGGTCCTATTAACAAATGAATCCAGCTTGATTTTAGAGAACAGGGTCACACCGCAGTAATAGATGTGAATAGCAGAAACACTGGTAAACACTGTAGCAAATACGTGAGAACTTGGCGCCAAAAACTTCACACCGACAGCATTTTGATAGTGATGTATCTTTAGCGTAGCTGCTTGTGTTGTGCTTTGTCGTTACCCTGTGGAATTGTGAGGATCAGGCGCGCAAAAAGTTAGCTATAGCTGGAGGGTGTGCAGGAACGAAGAATACTATTAATTTGAACAGCGCTTTATGTTCAATAGTTTCAAGATATTCTGGGCAAAATGTGTTTGTTAGTATTATTAGGAAAATCAAATTGCATACATGTTAACAACATATGATATATAAATGTTTACTGAACTAAAATGTTCTTAAATTTCAGGGTTTGCCAATTCATTTTACATGCATTACAGTATTGAAGACTTTTAAGGCCAGGCATAAGAAAAAAGGAAAACAGTAAGTCTTTTTATAATTTATTTTATGTTTGGTATTCGAGAATGAATTCAAAATGTCAGGGATATAATAGAGAGTTCAATATTAAGTCAAACATTGAAGAATATTGTTAATATCTACTATTGTTATGGATGACAGACTCAACAAAATGTATTATATTTTACGTGCATCATTGGTCAAATGAAGAAAAATGCAACCTCAAACCCAATTAACCTCAAATAAATGTTATATTCAATAAAAATGTATTAATTCTCGGTCAGAAGTCTCCGACAGCGTGGGAAGTTAATATAATAATAATAATAATTTAAGATGCCAATCCAATCCAATTGTCTGTGTTCAGTCACAGTAGAATGTACATGTCCTTATTTTGTCTATACTGAGGCAACCTGGTCAGTGAGTTTTTTTTTTTTTTTTAAATAAGTATTTTAGTCTGAAAAGGTTCCGTGAATTCCAAGTATCATCGTAGCTTTCATGTCCTAAAAAGTGCATTTTTGTAAAAATACCCATTTTACAGAAAGAGACTTACACATCAGACTGTGAATTAACAGGAAGTCCTCAAAACTTAGTTACATGCCGCGGGTGTTGACGGCGTCAGTGTTTCATTTGAAGTATTAATATAGAAGTATTGTTGATTTGAGGACATGGTTTGTGGTCTGCCAGGCAAAATTAAAGGCAACAGCCTGTGAAACGTACCTTCAAAAGGCAGAACACCGTCAATCTGTTATTGTAGAAGTGGATTACTTGTCCTTGAATTGTAAGAAGCCTGTGTTGCTGTTTATTGGATTATACCTTTGGGAGATGTTTAAGACCTTGAATAAAGATTGTGTGTACATTTGAACTTCCGTGCCTTCACTAACACGAGGATAGCTGAAATAATCACAGTCCTGAACCTCACCCAGTCAACAAGTGGAACGATGGCTGCGTCCTGTGTGTTTAAACTCAGCAGGACTGTGGAGTGTAAGGAAAAACTCCACCTGACAGCCGACACCCCCTTCCGATCCGTCTCCCGCCTTTCCTCCCCCTCGGTGCCCCTGCCCTCTTGCCCTCGACCTTCAATGCTGCATGTTACCTGCCCTCTGCAGCGGCTACCTGGTGACCAAACACACCCTGTAACACCGCGGCCACCCTGGACTGAACATTGGTTACAAGCGAAGTGATGACTCAAGGTATTATGAGTTGTGTGTGCAGGCTCAGGTGTAGATAGACATCTAATTCGGACACCATCCCCTCTAGAGTCTCCGACAACAGAGCCTGCGCACACAGCATCCATCAGTGCACCTGGCGGCCTGCTATACTTTAATGTGCAGCTGGGAGACTCCATATATGAGTTGATAAGACTCTCTCTGCCATTTTCTAAAATACAAGCTGCGTTGTGTGTGGGGGAGAGAGACAGAGGCGTATTTCCTATTTTTGGCCACTAGATGTCCTTGTGATGTTGCATATCTAGTCATGTCTGTCTAAGCTGATGCGTGCACACACAGACCTGCCAAACAAGAGATTCTGAGTTGGTCAGGTGTTCAGATTGAGTTCCCTAACCACGCTGACACTGCTCCAATGACAAAAAGACACATTGTGTACTACAGAGTCATTTATTCCAAATTGACAAACGGGAATAAAGGACAAAATGTAATATATACAGTATATATATATATATATTTATTTGTGCCCAAAGCCATCCGACATACTCTGACACAAGTTGAAAGCACTTGTCTGATGTGGAGAGGTTTGAGTGTTTTGATCTTTCATGCAAGTAAAAGTGGCAAAACCACAAAGTAAGGACTACACGCCAATAAATACATGGGTGGGAGGTGAGTTTATTAGTGAAAAGAAGAATTGCCCTTCTGTCAGTGTGTGTATAATTATTACCCTGTGGGCTGACATAGCTGCGCAAGCAGGGTATTGTTTTTCACCCTTGTCCTTGTGTGTGTGTGTGTGTGCGCTTGCGTGCGTGTGTGTGTAACTCAATCATTTATTGAAGGATATTGTATATGTAAGGACATGTATATTTATATGCACATACACTGTACTTTATATTAGTTTCGACTCATCCACAAATAATGTGTTAGAGGTGTTAGAGAGACAGATTACACTTTTTTTTCAATCAGAAATTTGCCAAAGTGAACTTTTAAAGTTGGCTGTGCATCCTACAGGAATGCAGCTAAACCTAAATGTCATTAAAGGTTAAACGAAAGAATTCAATTATATCATCTTGACCTATTATTTCCCTCCGAATAGCGCCCATAGAATAGGAAGACAAAGTATCGACTTGAATCAAATAAAAAGTGAAGACGCTAAGGTGAGGTTCCTTTGTCAGGCATTCTTTTAACATTTCGCGAGCAGGGAGCCCTCAGCTGGTGTCGAGGCCCAGGAATGTTGGCGATGTCTGTGGATGGCTGCTGCTCCTCTGCTGGCTCTGGCAGATGCTCTTAACAGCGCTGTGATCCTGCGGTGTCTTATCTTCCCTCAAACAACCCTAATCCCCCGTACAGAAATGTTACACTGCAGAGCCCCTCCCCTCCCACTGTGGCAGACCCCCACGCAGACAACCCGGCCCCCCCTCCCTCTTTTTTTTCTGGCTCAGAGTTTCATTCGGCACACCTGCAGATTCCCTGACGTGGCACTGCTTGGCCTTACAGTGACGAGTGGCACTACTTTCATCCTCCAAGAGGGGGATCATACATCCAATCCGTACATGCAGGTGTGTACATGCTGTTAAGGTATTTTAGGTGTCTTCAAAGAACCTAGAGGAATGGAATAAATTAACACTTTCAAATTGCTCAGCACAGTGGTTCTCCATTTTTTTCAATAATGCACCCCCTTTTAAATCATTTTAAGTATCCCCTAACCAGCGCAAAAAAAAGGAGACCTTGCACGTACAGTAAACGTATGCTACAGCCTAAGCTTGAGCTGTTTCCTTTAAGAATAAATGAGAGTTCCCCGCACACCCAGGAGATAAACACCTGTTGTCTGCAGGTGCATCCTTAGCTGGGCCATAATTAGGCCTCTTCTGAAGCTGGCCTCCTCTCCATCGGACATGATGGGGCCAGGGAGAGGAGAGGCCGGCACAGCGGGTCCTTTGTGATTCCAGAGGCCTCTATCGGAGTGAGCAGAGATAATACCTGACAGCTCGCCCCCGAGGAATGCAAATGTGCTTGGGGCCCCGAAGCCAGCGACTCCGCTGAGCTTTTTAACAGAACCCATTGGAGAATCCTTTCAGCTTCACACAGTGCTGTGTCAACCCGTCCCATGACAGTTAGGTAAGTGACCAACTGAGTGTCCACCATCGCAGAGCTCCATGCATTGATCTGATTAGTCCACTGTCTCTCACACTGTTAAACCGACATGTGCTTGTGGACTTATTTGCAGACTATTTTGAGCTCCTGCAGACTTTACCCGCGATTCATAGCATGGTTGGATTATGAAACAGAAGGGGAACCAAAGGGAATGCAGACCGCTGTTTGGAAGATTTGGCAAGAACAACTTTAGACTTATGTGTTTATCTCAGTAGCAGTTGTTGCCCATATTTTAGGATTGAAGCCAACAGCAACACTGTTCTATATGTAGCAAGTTTAAATGACAACAAAAAGTAGTATGGTTGTATACTACAAATATATACTATATACACTAAGTTAAGCCTCCCATTATATAGGCAGAAATGCACGCTGTACATCATCCAGTATACTCTTTTGAGCTATTGAATTCATCTATTTATATTTCTGATATGGATTTTAAAAGGCTGATGTTTGGAAATCACACGTGAGACCAAAATAAAATGAGCAAAGATTCCTAAAAACAAGGGAATGTAATTGAGGCATCATATTTTGAAGTTTAACCTTTAACGCATATGGTCCACCACAGTACCTCCTTTTTTCCCCTCTATTACTCCCCTTTCTGTGTTCATATAAGGTTGTATGTATAAGTGTGTGTGTGTGTGTGTGTGCGCGCGCGTGCGTGTGTGTGTGGCGGTCCAGGTCGGAGCCTCCAGCTGACTCCTTCTCTCCAGCACCTGCTTCCTCTCCTCACCTGCATCTTGTTCCACTAATTAATAGCTTTAAAAACTGTTTAAAAATAAATGCATTCTCATGACAACTGTTATGGTCCCTCAGTACATTCTTCTGTCACCCATTATTCCCCTTCCCTTTTATTTTCACGGGAGTTTGTGTGTGTGTCTGTGTGTGTGGGTTTGTTTGTGTGTGGGCGGAGCCTCCGGCGGATTACCTCTCTCCAGCACCTGCTTCTGCTCCTCACCTGCATGTCATCCCACTAATCAGCGACTACAGTTTAAAAACCTGCTCTTGATCACCTCCAGTTTTGTATTCATACATGTAAACACTAAATAAGTTAATCATATTGGTCCCTTAAGCAAATATATATATATATATATATATATATAAGAGACAGATATATATATATATATTTATATATTAAATGTGAGATATTGCCAAATATAAACAGTGAAACTGTCTGGGAATGGCGTGTGTCAGCCAATTTGCCCTATAGGGTGTCTACACAATAATTGACAGTTAAAACATATATATATATCGTTTTTAGCAGGAAATGTATATGCGCAGATTACGTACACACGCAATGCCTGAGCAAATAGAGAACAATATGTGCTTCATGGGCATTTATCAGGTTATCACATGAGCAGCATCTGATTTCCCCGAAACCCTTTAGAGAGAATAGAGTCTCTGATGCCGGCCAACACCGGAGTTGGAGTTTGGAGAGTTCTTTTTTGGATTTAAGTGAAACCAGAACCGTTTTTTTTTTTGGTTTCTTTCCCAACAGAGGGCTCTGTGAAGAAGTCATCATTGTGGCAGGGCATGTCCACATGAATCCTCTGTTTACCCTCTCAGATTGGGCAAGCGCACCAACTGTGGTTCCCTCGGTCGGTCTCAAACACGCACATCCAACCCCGTCTATTTCTGCAACTGAACAAATGACGCCGCCTGAGTTCCGTGCCCTCCCTCAAAAGCTCACCATCAAATCACAATGGAGAACAAAAAAAAAAACATTAAGGGTGCTTTGCTGCTTTAGTTCTGATGACACCATGGTTCCTGCAGTGGAGCGCATCTTTGCATGTCGGCGCTGACAGTGATTAAAGGATAAAGAAAAAGAAGAGTCATTCATTCAGTCTTTACCTCTTTGTCCGTGGACCGCAAGTTTTTTTTTTCTTTTTTCTCTTGGCATTCTGTCTTATGTGCGTAAGGGGAGACAAACTTGGCCGGTGGTGGTAAAGTGAACCTTTACATTACCATAAAAATGGAGCCAGTACCATGTGGCTGCAGATTTCCTCTGGCAAAGAAGAGTATGTCGCTTGAAATTGATGTGCAAACTTTAATTAGTTTGAGATGATAAAATAAAGAGGAGCTCAGCATGATGATGTTCTCCTGATGAGACTTTTTTTTTTTATTTGGACACCTCATTTCTTTTTAAATAGCTCACGTGACTAAATCAACAGTGGAGTATCACTGAATCTGGAGTGTTGTGTTCCTGTACTTTTTTTTCCGCACACTGTTTGCTTTGGCGCTGTGAAATGGCAGACATGAAAGAACACTGGATTTAGGCATGGTGTCAGTCATCTGTCCTTGATAAAACACTTCAAACAGGGAAATTTCCCATCGGGCACTTGGCGTATTTTTCATTGCATTAGTCGTGTGTGACACACGGTTTTACTCACACTACTACTACAAAAGCAACGGGTTAGTCTTGCAGTTTTATGGCTCACGTCTGCATTGATGGATATTAACAAACACAATCTTTGCCCCTCATGTATGACTCATACACAAACTTTTTTCCCTGCATGGAGGTCTGAAGGTCACAAATGGCGCAGACGGGTGTGGGGGCGCTGGAGGGAGAAGATTTGTGCCCACATCGCATCGCATCGATGATCAGGATGACATTAAAGATGGCATTTTGACCGGCGCTGTTTAGTCCTCTTGTTATTTACTCCGTGTCGCCGCTGCCCTTTGCAGAGGCGAGAGGTAACACCACCGACGTCTGAATTCTTCAAAGCAGCAGCCGTACCACTCGAAGTCGGCGGTAATTGAATCTGAAGGACCACCGCCCTGGCATTTATCTGTGAATGGCCCGTGTATTCTTCCCTCGTTCCGCGTCACAAAGGCTAATATCCTCTGGTGTGAAGCCCCCTGTTTTTTTTTAATCCCCCGACCGACGGTGGTCAGAGTAATCTTTAGTTCATTTCCTGATGCAGCGCTCCCCAAGCGGGCCGCCCGAGGGTCAAGTGGTCAGTCGCAAAGCCAAAGTGATCACAGCTCTGTCTTTGTAGCCTTTGATGGCTACTAACTAACACAAACACAAAGACGGACTGTATCCATGGCCACCAGACGCGAAAGAGGGAGAATGTGCCTGTCGGCTGCTGATAAACGAAACAAAAAAAATCTCCCGGGTTCATTTCAAGGTCAACAAACTTTTCACACTTCCCAAACGTTGTTGGACAAGTGATACATTTTGCGTCCAAAAAAAACCCACTGCAGCCATTATGCTTATGTGCAAATGTCTTTAGGGAATCTACACAATGAGTAGCCTATGATATTTATACCGTTATTTGTACATCATATGACCCATTGGGTGCACAAAAAATGCTTTATAAAAATGTGGTTATCCAAGAGGTTATCACATGAACAACATTGGATTTCAATCTTTAGGTCCAACAGCAGCCCAGAGGGTTCCTTTTAAAACCACTGGTGATTTCATCTGCTGCCCAACACAACTGGGCACCTTGTTTGTGAGTTTGCTGCCTCGATGGTATAGGCGGAAGGCTCAGTCAGCGCAGAGAGGATGGCTGTACGAAAACGGAGCGTGAAAAGTAGAGACAAGAGAATAGAGTCTCTGAGGCTGGCCAACGTCATAGTTTCATGTTGGAGAGGGAAATTCGTGTTGGGCCTTAAAATGTTTCTCTCGTCATATTTGTGAGGAAGTCATAGTGGCATTTATTCTCTCACTAGGCACACCAACGGTGGTTCCCCCGGTCGGTTCCAATGTTTACACTAATTATCCCATGCCCCCATGCATTCCATGCGTTAATGGTACGACTGACGAGGTAATGCAGGACATACAGTCAGTTCTGGTTGATTTGGTGACGCCTGTAGTCACCGGTAGGAACGGCAAGTGCAGTTTAATAAGACAGATCATAAAGCTCTGGGGACGACAAGGCGACCTTCTGCCATTTAAATAAAGAAATCATCCGTAAATGTTTGAAAAAAAGTTGCAAATGCCATAAATTCTTCCCAGTCCAATTTCACTCGGTGGGAGTGGTGGTAGTCTTTGTTCTAGCTGGACTTTCACGTGGAGGCTGTGGGAATGGACTGAAGGAATGCTCCCCGAAGGGAAGGAGAGTGAGAAATGCAAAGCTACAGCGCCTCTGTGGTCCCGAGGGCCTGCTGGTACGGCAGAGTCCGAGGAGTGGTGTATAATGTCGGCCTCTCTCTCATGCCCCCTGCCCCTGCACACAAGCACATCACCTTTGCCCTTCACGCCCACCACTCCCTCCCCCTCCCACAGCGGATTCACTGCATCGGCAGTGCAATGCCTGTGTGCCTGTGTGTGTGTGTGGGCACTATAAAGTAGTGTTTTTTTTCCAGGACGGGAGCAGCTGTTTAAATGTTGTCCTGTTTCACAACTGGCTCAGCTGTCCCGTGTCTCGCTCCGGGGACGCCCGTGAGCTTGACTCTTTAGTCTCTCAGGGAGGATCGCGACGCAATATCGGGCTCCCCGCATACAACCCTTCCTCGCCACTGACAACCCCTTTAGATGTGACTTAGCTCGAGATGCCAGAATACGCCAATGCAATGCACATACAGTATGTGAACATACAAAAAAAGCTACATATATTAAAGCGTGGCTCAACCCATATTTTTCCACTTACACAATTACTTTTCCTACTTATTTTTAAATATACAAATGCTTCCACGTGAACCGGAGGAAAATTGATGGCCATCAATGTAGTCCCTGAAATAGTCCCGTTGTTTCCAGCACACTCCTTCCAGCTGTGAAATATGCGTGTGTATATACCCATCCTCGGCTAAACATACAGCATATAGACACGTATGCCACTTGAAAGTGTTAAAAAAAAAGATGTGAAATGAAAGGGCGCACTCTTTTTGTGTAACGTGTCTGTGTCCACATCGGAGGACCTTGCCTTCAATGCCGTTGGTCCACTGTGCATGTGTCTGCGCTTTTGCGCCGACCCACAAACAAGTCGAAGGTGACGCTTGACTACAGAGCCGCAGGAGAGGCTGCAGCCTAAGTCCCTTCTCTGTCGACTGAAAGCCTGATGGATGTCTGCAGCGTAGTACCAGGGACCACCGTGGCAGCTGCTGGCCACCGCACAGCCAGTGAACTCTGTGGCCGTTGCGGGTTCCTGCGCCGCAGGGTGTATTTGTACCACGTGGATGTCATGTGGTGAGCTTTTCAAAAGAACCTGCCATCCTGTATTCCTGCGGCACAGTAGCTCAATGCGGGCCCCGCCTCCCTCAGCTCGGGGTCCGGGGGCTAATGCCCTGTAATTCCAGGGTGCGTTCGGTCTGGATGAAAGGAAGGGGATATCGCGGGTCGGCGTGCCAGCTGCATTGCGGTGACGTCTCCTTCATGTTGCCTGGTACCTTTTTTTTCTCCCCCCCCCCCCCGAGTGGCAAATCTTGATGAAGATTTTTTACTTTTCTTTCTGGTGGTTCCACTGAACTGTTGACACAGCAGCACCTGCCCCTGCTCCACATTCCACGGGCTAACACAAAAAACGATTTTGGATGTCTCGGCACAAAAAATGCTGGCCACATTGAAATTCATTTGAAAGCTAAATTATACATTAAGCTTCACTAAGCAGCTTGTGCGTGAAGCTAATACGAAGAGAAAGAAACCGCTGCACATCAATCAGCATTCGCTTTTACAGCAAATGAAGCTTTGCCCCCTCCCCCCAACACAGAGCAGGTTGGAAATGCGTTTTTTTCCCAGAGGTACATGTTATTAAAACTGGCCTTTTGACAAGCATGCATGAAATATGTCGAACATACAGTCAGTGCAAGGACCGCCCCTCTGTTTCCAATCACTGCTGCCTTGCTTGTTTGGGGAGGACCATCTGCTGAGGACACGGCCCGAGCCGGGTTAAACTCAAGCCAGATGCCTGCTTTTTTGCCAACGCCAACACTGTCTCACCCTATTCTCCTGACTGACTACCAACAGGTCTGGTTTTTGGTGTGGCAGCAGGGCAGCCTGCCATCTCGAATTCGGTGGAAGTTCTAGAAGATCTGATAATCTTTCCCCCGAAATCCAGGAGATTTCGACGAAAAGATTCCCGGCTGGCTCCACAAAGAGATGGTTGTGAGAGGTCAGCCACATGTTCCAAATGAGGATCGCACTAACGACCGAAATACCGCACTTCCAAAACATAACAGCAATCAGTAAAAACGTGTGTTTCGAAGGACGATGCTTTTCCTTTTTTTTTGTATTTGTACTGACGCATTTTTACATTTTAGCTTTCACAACTTAAGAATTTTTCTGACAGTCAGATAGGTAAAGACTTTGCTCTCGTGCCAACAGCGTGTTGTACAATGCAGAGCGAGGTTACCCAACGCATATCACCCAAACACTGATAATCAGTGCATGAGCAGACGGACTGTACTTTATGAGATC
Source organism: Colistium nudipinnis (assembly GCA_016785305.1). Lineage (NCBI taxonomy): Eukaryota > Metazoa > Chordata > Actinopteri > Pleuronectiformes > Rhombosoleidae > Colistium > Colistium nudipinnis. Next base: position 54,386 of record JAFBJU010001018.1, on the reverse strand, counting down.
AAGTGCATTCACCCACACACATCCACACGCACGCACACACACGCAGCCTTCCCTCAACCCGAATCCTCAAAACACCCCTTGGTTGTTGCACAACAGCAAAATCCAGCCGTTTGCCCCAGAATGCCCTGCTCTCTTTGAGGTGAGGATTGATGGGTTTATTGTGTTTGGAAAAGAACTGTAAGACCCCCTGCTGTATATATCCCAAACCTCTCTCCTTACTTTTTATATTTATTCACAAAGCAGGAGCGGATCTCTGAATGTATAGATAAGTCAGATGCTTAATCCAGTAAATACTTACCAGCTTCTCTGGATTTATCCACAAATTCATGCATTGCCTTAGTACAAGTATGTGCTATAAAACACTCTGTAAAATATGAGTTTGTTTGGACTAAATTATCTTACATAGTTACAGCCTACGAAGAAAATCTTAGGATTGGTTTGTTTTTGGCTTCACCGATTATTCATCCGTACCATACATCTCTGCCCATGTGGTTGTCACAGTGGAGTGTGCAGGGTTTTGAGGAGCCATACATCAAACTCTGCATCGAGCCAAAAACCAGTAAACAAGCCACTAGACATCAAGAAGTATTATTTATGTTGGGTCTAAAAAAGAGCTATGGCATTATAGGGCGGAATTCCCCCCAGTAGAAGTAAATGGGTAGTGTGTGTGAACGCAGCCATGGGCCAACTCCTCCCCCCACCAATTGCCCAATCAGATCCAGGATATATAAAGCACCTGGTTGCTGTTGTTCTTCGCTTCCTTGCCGGCTGCCTGTTTGCCCCCTCGCTTCTGTTTTATTGTGTTAATGCCCCGTACCAAAGGTGGTTCACCTGCAAAATAACCCCTGCTGTTATGCCCATTGTTTAGGCTTTTCTTTTAGTTTGACCCTTTAGTTTTGGGGTTAAATGAAGTAGGAAGGCGACCCCAGGGTTTTTTGTTTTAGTTTTTTTCGCATTACTTCCAATCCTTATTCAGAATGGGATACATTAACCAGTGTGTTGTGTTTAATTTCATTAATTCAAGACTGAGCTACTCTATTATATAGCACCGTCATAAATTGCAATATCTTTGGAGCCCCAGCAATTCATTTCTCTCCCATACTATGATGTAAATCATTTTTTTATGTCAGTTTATGCATGCTTTGATTTTAATGAATCCAGGTGTGGAAATCTGGGAATGCCCCCACGGGGTTTTAGGCTTAATGATACTTTCAATTTTCCTGCATGTCCCAGTGGAGTGTATTAACCCCGTAAAACTTTAAGTGAAAGATCTATGGTGATTTATGAACGCCTCGCTATTTATTATGAGGCAATGCACATAGTTTGTCTGCCGGATATTCTCTTGGTTTTACGACACGCGGTACATGCAGCAGGACATGCGCTACCTCAAAGCCGACAAAATAACTCTGAAGAGCAGGAAGAAACCTTTAGGCATGTTCCTTGTTGAGTCGGTGATTGACTCCGCTGTCTCCATGCCCTCATGGCTCGCTGGGTGGCCCATTATATAGTGTAAATGTAGGCTGACTGCATCGTCTTTCTCTGCGATCCAGTTCGGTGCAAGGGCTTCTGGAGTACCTCTGATAAACAACATGCATCCTGCGCCGCCACAGATATGGAGGGCAGATAAAACCTGTTTTGTGTGTGGCGGCGATGGAATGCTCAGCGTGGTTGCTGCCTGCTCCCCGGACCGTCAACTGACGGAAAGCACAGGGAGGCCCGTTTTGTTGTTCAGCCTCTCTTGTGCACACTGCTCGAGCCTGAAGTCTGGCTCTCCGGCGCAGCTGCCGCAGAGTGATTTGAGTTCAAGACGTCACTTAGGCAAACTCCCTGGAGTTTAGAGAACTTTGTGGCCATGGGGTTTTTTAGCAGTCAAGCTGTCCTTGTGTCGGTGCACGAAGGAGAGGCGCGTTCTTTGTTTGCACTGTACGGTCATGTGTTTTGGGGTGTGAAGGAAATTGTGGCTGACGTAAGAGAAACTGTGTAATGACACTTATGCAGTTCACCGATCCGGTCCAAGGCCGCCCCCCCCCCCCCATATGTTGGCAATAAACACACCACAATGTGACTTCACTGCGCTCATCTCTCTACCGCCTTGAATACATAAATACCGTGCACACGAGGAACAATGGATTATGGAGTCGCAATGTCTTCTTTCCGTCTCTGTGTGGCGGAGACAGGCGGGCATGTCAAACATTCTCTCTTCTGCTAACGTCTCGAGAAAATCCTGTGCGGTGAATATAGACTTCCCATAAAACAAGCCTGAGGGCGCCCACCTCAACTCTACCTCCACACAAACCTCCCACAATGCATAAAAAGGCCAATAAACAGGTCTGCTAGAGTGGAGAGAGTTCAGGGAGTAGACAGCCGGGTGATGGGTGACGCGAGACGACAGGCGCGGCTCGTGGATTTGTCTGCCGACTTTTGTTTAATGTTGCATTTGATGTTGCGTGTCTTAATTTATGGCGCGGGGCAGAGAATGTCAGATATTTGAGATGATTATAAATGGGGGACTGGAGCCTGTGCAGCTGATAAGAGAAGGACCTCAAACAAAGCGCCGAATACAAGAACAATAGTGGGTAGGAGGGCTTTTGGAGAGGAAGGGGGCCCTGAGAGGGGAAGCTGAAAGGCCCCACTGTGTACCAGAACAGAGCGAGAGGAAGGCACACCGCGCCATGCTGACAGCGCTGCTCTGAAAACAGAATGTGTTCTGGCCATCATCTTTCAACACTTCACCCACCAACAACTCTGTTTGGTTCTACTGACATCGTAAAAGCAAAACCAACAAGAGAAATGAAAATAGGATTAAAGTTTGAGTGTGACTCGTAATGCTTCTAGAATAATAAGATAGAAGAATATGTTCTGACAGAAAACTCATCCTCCCTCCAAGTTCTAGGAAGGTCTGGGTAAGGTCTGTGTTTGTGTTGTGTTTTTTTTTTTTTTAATGCGCTGTGCGAAATTAGCCAGAACCAGTGGTTTGTTCTGCGTGTCCCTGGAGCCAGAGGGCAAGCTAGGGAAGCTAACAAACAACGTTAGCGTTGTCAAGTAATGGGGCATTGACATGACATGTGCAGAGTTTTAGCTTGTGTTGAGGGGAACATCTGTGCCTGTGTCCCCAGTCAGGCCATATTTCTACAATGACTATATCATAACAAGCAAACTACACCCAGCCTTAAAGTATCATCCATGTCCAATGAATGCAAAATTATTATCCGCTTAAATTTAGACCATTCAAGCGTTCTGTTCTATAATTCTTAAGTGTGGCCCAATCATTTAAAAATCGGAATAATATATACAGTATATATATATATACATAAACAAATGTGTCATCCAATGTTGTTTACTTTCCTTCTTGTATTGTTTCGCAATAACATCCTGTTTTTAAGCACGCAAAGTGTCCAGTTTGACTTATGCCAGTCATAGAGACTGTGCTAGAGTGGCTGAATTTGTTTTTCCTTCCCTTTTTTTTCTTTGTGTGAGTCAAAACAGTGACTTATGCTTAATCTGGTCCGAGCCATTTAAACAGAAACCTGTATACCTGGAATACTCTCCAATGGATCCGCTTCATTGTCATTATTCATTCACATCTATGTTTTATTCCTTGATTGAAGCTGCATAGACGCAGGGAAACAAAGAACATAAAATAATATACACTTTTGAAAAGGTCAGGAAACTCTCTTAAAGTTCACCCTCATCTTTCACAAGACAGAACAGGTGTCACGGCCACTGCTTAATTTGGCTTCTTTGTGTACTTATGCAGCCTTTCAGCTTCCCACTGCACTCAGAGATTTCATGTGGCCAGTCAACCATATAATTGGCATCAGAGCGAGATCAATGGACTTCATGTGCATATAGTTTCATATTCTTTGGGCTCTGCAGTAGTACACTGACTAATCCCAGAGAGAGAAATGGTACTCTTTGAAGCTGGTTACACAAAAGTTCCTCTCTGTATGTTGACAGACCTGAGGAAGCCGGGTATTACTTGGGAAGTGGTTTAAGAAAATTCCGAATTAAAAGCCCTAAAAGAGAGTTCACGACGCATACTAACAGTACAGGGTGTTTTAGCTGGGATTCCCCTATGGCCTTTTTTTTTTTATTCGAGGCCAGCAAGATGAATGTTGAAGAAATGTAAAGTTACATGAAACCCTGTTGAGTGCGTTACATAATGTGACACATCATGCGGCTCCTATGCCGGGGCATCCCATAACAGTTAGCGAGAGATATATATCTTTAGGTTGTTTATCCACCGGTACAGTTGCACTGAACTGATTCTGGTTTGACAGGTTCTACTTCTGTCAGTGCTAGCATTGATGAAGGGGGGGATGTTTTTATTATATATACTGTATATATATATATAACACAGTACAGTACACTACTATATACAGTATATATATATATATATAGTAGTGTACTGTACTGTGTTATTTCCCATCTTGAAACCATGACTTGAGCTGTTCCAACACGTCCAAGCCGGTATACCTCATGTGACTGTAAAACATGTGGTTCTATTCTGTGGCTTTATTTTCTACAAATGGCTGGTTGATGTTAGATCCCCCGCTGGCTGTCATTTGGTACACCACAAGGGTGTTGAAAGATAATTCTCTGAGAAAATGTGGCTTTTTTGTTTTGTTTTATTGTATTATTTTCCCTTTTTTTTCGCCCGATCTGGTGGTGTAGCTACAACACGAGCCATGACCACAACAAGAAGGGCATTTCTGATAGCGCATGTGGACCTCGTATGTTGTGCAGCCATGCGGAGGATGTTGCCTTACGGACATCTGCAGGAGGTGATCAGGGAGAAAGAGACTGTGTATTGCAGGTGACTGAAACCTGTTTTTTTTTTCCAAGGGTATAGCTCAGGATCACTTGAACTCCACTTGATAGTCTTGCACGGCGAATGGGTGTGGAAATTGAGTTTTCAGTCATGTTTGCCAGTGAACTTTTGAGAAAAAAAAAGGACGGTTCATTCTTACGTCAGCAGCCACTTCGCTTCACAAAGCGCAAAGACCTTCTCATTTAACTCTCAGCGAGAACCAGTCAACATATTTTCACAAACTGTCTCGACTTAAACCCACAGGTTATTTAAAGTGTGTGCAAGAGTATTTGTTAGCCAGTACCATAAAGGACACCCCCCCCCCCCCCCCCCTCCCCCTCCACCTCCCCCTTGGAAAAGTCTGGCCAAGAGAGAGCCTTATCAGGGGCAGCGTTATCTGATGAAGGGGCCCCAAAGCCATCTCATCAAGCAGAAGAGGCTTATGGGAGGTGAACGAGTAAAATGAGAAAGGGTGTGGGGGGGTGGGGGTTGTTCCGCTCCATTAAGAGCTGCAGCATGAGGCGCATATATCCACTGCTCAGGTGCCAACGACTATCCCTTGCCATTAAAAAACCCTCTTCTTTGATCACAAAGTAGAACACAAAGGGCTTCCAATGTTTACCCGGACACACACAGGTCAATGACTGGGAGACTCCGAAAGGGTCGATAATGTTACAAGTGACACAGACGTGTGCTGAGTGAAGGGTGGAGGTTTGCACACGACTTTGTGAAGTGTCATGGGACGTGAGTTTTTACAACTGAAGTGAAGCAGAAATGCTTTTGGTTCCTGGAGGAAAACGGGATCAGATGATGAGATCAGGCCTTTTTCAGCTTCTGTGTTTTCTCGTGTCTACATCACTACAACGCCGAGAGACCCTTTGACGTCCGGCTTCCCCAGACACTCACTGAGATTCCTGAGTGTAACTAAATCACCTCCAGGGTCATGTCCACCTATCAGCCGGAGGATATATGTCCTGTTTATTGCCCACAGAGATCAGTCGCATTTCCTCCCCTGCTGTCTTCCATTCCCTTGTGTACACACAACCTCACCAATTCAATTCTCCACACTTCGCAGAGCCTTGGCCCGATTAGGCCAACGGAGAGAGGCTCAAACTGCACTGCAGCGGGGACAAAGAGTCCCAAACTCAAAAGGCCATGGGCGCTCTTTCGCTTCCTCTCTCTCTTCCAGTCCTTCCCCGCACACTTCCTGTCCGTCTCTGGTTCCGTTCAGTTGTTCTAAAAATGGTTTCAGAGGCTGCAGCCTCCAACTCCCCTCAGGTGTTGCCCATGCAAAATAAAAGGCGCTATTGTTTTTCCCAGAAGAATCTGAAGTGTGCATCTTCAGCAACGGCGTACACTAACCATTTTTGTTTGCAGTTTTTCATGGCTGCGTGTTTTTGTAACACATAATTTGGCGTCATGTCCGCATGACGGTGGATCCCTTGCTGTTCTGCTGAGTCCACAAAGTGGTGCAGTTACATTATCCGGGATGCCACGTGAAATACTGACGCGAGATATCCAATAATGCACAGCAGATGATGGATCTGCTGCACTTGCAAAATCTGAACATGCTGTGCGGGACGTCAAACCAGAACTGTACCGTTTTTTTTCCATGCAGTGTCCCTTGGCCTTTTGTTTTTACAGATACAAATTATTTACAAAAAGGGCTTCCTCACCGGCAGTTTGTCTGTTCTTGGAAGGCAGCGGGGCGTCCTTTATCTCAGAAGAACACCTTTAATGGATAAACCCTGCTCTCGAATTCCTCTCGGAACTGCAAGTCAGACTGTGATTATAGAGGATGGGATCCATTAAAAAGTAATGAGGATGTTCTGGGTACACTACTCACCCCTCCATTAATAGAATGTATGCTGATGGAGCTGGAACATATCAGCTGAATGGAGGGGGGCTGTTGGGTCGGGCAGTCGTTCTTCTTTATGGTTCTGTTTTCCAGACAAATCAAGCCTTATGGAGACAACAACAGTATACACTGTACAGCCACAGCCAAGCTGTGACACACTCGTGCATATCCATGACCTGTTTCGAAAGAGTTCATTCTGAAACATGACTATTGTTTTTTTAAACCCTTTGCTTTGTTGTTGTTTCTCGTAGTTTCTGACTTCTTGACTAAATCGAAAATAACCTGAACCGATCGCTTATGTGTTTCAATCTTGTGGTTGATTGGTGTATATAGTTCACAACAGAATGCATAGTACTTGTGCACAAAAAGAAATACCGCACGCACGCACGCACGCACAAACACACACATGCACAGGCAGGCAGTTGTAGTGGCTGGTAAACCACAGGGTGTAGGCAGACAGCCAGTGAGTCAAAATGAGGCCCAAAGTAACCACTCTGAAATGCATGCTTTAGAGGACAGCCAAAACCGCGACATCAAACACACAGACACACACAGAGTGAAAGGAAAGAGCACAGAGAATCCAAACAGTTGTTAGTGATGTTGTGTGTGTGCACCCCTGTCATAAAGAAAAAAAAAAGGTTTTGAGAGATGGCGATTTCTCTTCTGACCGCTCCACTTTCCGATTTATTGGTGAGTCTTTGAGGAAAAAGTGTTTTGAGAGAGAATTAAAAACTGGTCGAAAAAAACTAAAACAAGAATCTGGGTCAACAAACAAAATGGATTCATCGTAAGTGAAATCACCGGCGAGAGGAGGTAATCTCTGTTATGCGCCGCTCAGGTTGCAGCTACAGAGGTTACGCACATTTTCTAATGGTGAATCATTTTAAAAGCTAAGGAATCTTAGCAAAAATATTTTACCTTTTACATACCACAGACATGAGGTCACTGTTTTATCAGCAAAAAATGAAAAAAAAAACAACAATCACAACCTTTCTGTGCTGACGTGATGTATTTGAATTGTGCTACTTTCCAATACTTGCAATCGCATTTCTCCGGAGACACTTCTTTTCCACGAGACATTTATCATCTGACATTTTCCAGCAACTGTTTGTCCGCAGGGGATATTGTTTTCTGGAAATAGAAACCAACAGTGGCTGCTATGGCCACTTGAAATACGACCAGTCAGTGAAAGGGCACGGCCTGGCAGCTTCACCTGCGCAGACGCGATTGTCTGTGCCAGTGGGGGTACCGTCCCATCAAGATGCAGTTCCTCCGGGCCCAAACAAGGATTTCCCTCTATGCGAGAGGATTATTTCATTGCAGCCAACTCTGACTCATTCGTCTGCAAACGTTCACTATAGCACCGACAAAAGGTATAGCCTCTATCTTTCCCCGAGCCATTACATCCTAAATCCGTTCTATGATAAAGGCTTGAAATAATTGTACCAAACAATTATGGCCACTCGCAGGAGACCTTCGGTGCCTGTTTGTGCATCTCTCTCTCTCTCTCCCAGTCCTTGAGGGAGACTCGTGTTTCATTGAAAGCTTTCATGCCGTTCCAGAAATTTCGGAGCTCCCGCTGTCTGCAGTCCGGGGGCTCCCTGAACTGTGAGGTCAGTGGGAGGGAAAGGCGGTTCAGGGCTGGAACCAAAACCAGAGATAGGCCAGAGGCCAGAGCATTAGGAAACACACAAACACACAGCTGTGTGTGGACAGCCTCCCACTGTTCTTGCCGATCCACCACAGCGGCCCGCTAATCCCTCTCAGGTCTGCTCATCAGGGCCAGACAGTGCCCATGCCGCGGCGCTGCCGCATCTGGTCGAAACCAAACAGCGGAATAATCTTGGCTTACGGCAGCCGTGGAATAGAGCAGGGGGCCCTTGGGGTTGGAGTAATGGGGGGGGGGGGCCTCACCAGAACTCCTGCTGCACCCTTCCCTGCTCATAGAAACTATTGAAAAAAAGAAAAGATGTCACGGGGAAATTTTACTCAAATGTAAAAATAAACGGGGCTGTTATATAATAAAAGTTTATAAACTCCTCGGTAAATTCTTAACTAGATTAGCTGCAAGAGGATTTGCGTGGCCTCCCCAGACTCTGCGGCCCTAGTAAAAGCAAACAGCGGAAAAGCGAGTTTTATCTGACTTAATGTGTGACATTGTGGTTGCATGCATGCGTGCGGTATAATGAAATCATTCCATTGTTACACATTATAAGAAGGATTTGACTTTAAAATGACCTTATCAAGATGTCGCACCATCTGCTTTACTTTGACTCCTACTAAGTTTTTATGAACAGACACGTTCCTAACCAATAAAATACATTTTAAGTTGTTGGCGCTATGTACAAAAGTGACGTAGGCCCTCAGCCAAAAACGCAGTTTTGTTTTCTCAGTATAACCCTCTTGCAAGTTGGATTAAGTGCTCTGATAGAATTCCATGTTTTGGGTTTTTTCACACCAACACCAAATCAAACTATCAGAAGGACTGGATTTTATACAAGCAGAAATGCAATTTCTGTGAGCAGCCCAAACTCCAAATAATGATGGTGACAAAGCCTGTGAGTATACATGCATTATCCATTGGAGACATAAATCCCTGAAGTCATCAATTTGTCCATGATACTTTCCTAATGGAGGTCACCCCGCTCTGCTGTATTGTGTCTACAGTGAAAGCGCCATGAGAGTTGACTTGATTCAGACTCCTGTAAAAAAAAAAAAAAGGCAACATATACATTTCCCATGAGAGAAAAGGAAAATCCGAGGAACGTGCCGTAAAACGAGGTGGATGTTTTTGAGAAAGTATACATTACAAGTTTGACCCGAGGTCAGCGGTGCTCATTTTTCGCAGCAGAGCTCGCCGTGGCCCTGCATGTTTTTCTCCCTCCACTTGAGCACCACCCCAGTCAGCCGGCATCCCCTTTTTTTTAAACGCACCCACAGCTAAAACATTAACTGTCCTCTTCTCTTACTCCAGGAATGTCACTAAGCTATGCAGGCCTCTCTGCAGCTCTGTACTGCAGGATGTCATTATAACCGTGTGCTGCTGTGTGTGTGTGTGTGTGCGGCTGTGGGTGCACGTGTATAGTCCTCAAGAATATAGCACTCTGTTACCTCTACTACCTCGACTATAAGGAGTCACCCCAGTTTTGCAGATGTGCCATTTGCAATTTCCTGCCAAGTCACACTACTCATTTTAGCATACAACGAGGAGGGCTGTGGTACAGGACCAAACAAAAAAAAAAACACGACTGCCTATGGCATTATTCCGCGTGCAAAGACCAAAGGTTAATGAATCTCTCCAAAAAATCTTTCCAAAACATAATTTGTCCCGGCAGGGATATGCACAAAGACACCGGCTTAGGAGACAGGCTTACGTAGTGCTCTATTAATCCAGGCCCCCCTGCTATCCCGTCATTATTCATATCATATCCGTATGAATACTGAATACTGAATACCCATTCCACCTATTAGCCATTTTAATCATTTTTACTCATTTAGCTTCCTGGACTTGGCTCCATCTCGCCCTGCGGCACTCCAAGGATAACAGGGTTATAATAGGGTTTATAATAATGATAATGGATGGATGGATGTAACAATATATGTCACAAATATAATAAGACACTGATTCGCGCACACACAGTCACACACTGGCCCACACACACACGCACACAAGCAAAGTAAAGCGTCACAGTGTCACAAACACATCTTGCCACACGGGAAGCCTTTTTCCAGCCAGGCGTCTGACAGGATGACAGATCTCAGTGTGGTGCAGAATCGGCCGTGACGGCAAAACAAAAACAAGCTGTAGCTTTTGGGCTTCACGCTTCTATCGTGAACTTGTTTTAGATTATCATGGTAAGTTGCTGCCTCTACGATCCCACTCCTACTGTTCGCTCTGGCCTATGCACGTGCAATCATGTTACACATGTTTTACTTGGCCTTTCCTATTTTTAAATGTGCAAATGTGCAATTTGTCATTTGTGCGTCTTCCTCTTCCATCCGCTTGGAGATATCTGGGCTGCTGGCCGCCGGGGCCTGGTCAACACACTATAATCTCCACCGGAGACCTAATGAGCTTAATGTGCACTCCCAGGCCCCTGAGCTTAAAGGCATGTGTGCAACATGAGGTTGTATACAACGCTGTGTAAATCTCCATGTAAAAAAAGTAATAAAACATCTTTAAATAGTCTTTGAGGTGGCAATTCTGCTGTGATAGGTCACACCCCTGTAACGCTCTCTTTCAGTACAGTGAAAGCTGTCACAGTCAAATGATCAATATTTCAGAATGCCATGTGCCCACAGACACTGTGGTGTATTCATGATCATTAGACATTACGTGTCCATGTGACCATCTGGTGCCGCGGTGACTCTGCGCAGGGCTGATCTATATCCGCGGCCGACCGAGGCCGAGCGCTGACTTTCGTTCGTAAACAAGCCGCATGTCGTCATGTACCCTGAAGTCTTTTAGCGAAAGCAAATGCAGACCGGAGCTTTGCAGTGGCTTCCAAGAATAGGAGCAGATTTCTGAGCTTGATTGGGGATAAACTGTGATGTAAAATGACCACATCACCGGCACTGCCATATCCAGCCTTCATAGCTTTTTGTTTCCCGTCTAAACATTCCACTGAAAAATGTAAACAATGTGTGTTGTTGATGGGAAACAAACTGCAATCTATTGAATAGAAATATATAATCCTAGAGAAGCTACCTGAATAGAGTCCTGGATTTGAGGTGATCTATATTCTAATTTCTTTTGTATAGGTTTGACGGGTAGAACACCTGACAAGCTTGTAGCACATGTTATACAAGATAAGGGACATTTTCAGCTACACCCAAGTGTATACAGAGTGAATCGGACTAATGTGGAAATCTGGAGATATATGTGGAGGGATTAAAGCGTCCATTGCACTTAAATGAATCATGTCTAGGCTGTAACTAGTGAGAGTTTTCTGTTTGCTTGGGTATTTATTAAATGTTTTAAAATCAAACTAAACATAAAAATGGGTGTAACATAGGGGGGAAAGCAATCCAAAAGTGGTACACACACTTATCAACCAATTCCTTCTACCATCACAGCCTTAAAACGTCTTATCTCATAAGAAACCACAGTCAGCAAGTCATTCTGGGAACAAGTCTAATCCCCGTTCTCTTTTTCGACAAGCGGCGGCTTTTTCAGCACTGCTCCTCAGGTAGTTGAAAAGAAGAGAGATAAAAGGCAGAGATCAAGGCTTGCTGGCCGAGAAAAGATAAATAATTTCATGGCGACACAAAAAGATATTTAATTTGCTCTGTGGGGATTTCTCATCAAACAACAATTACTACTTTGTTGTCTGAACTCTGCGCGCCAGCTTTTGTCTTGCGTTAGAGCTGCAATAGTGTGGTTAAAACCGTGAAAATACTACAGGCACCGTGGAGCACTGTCTACAGAATACACCTCTTATTGTGTGCCAACCAGACTCTTAGACCTGGAGCTCCCCAATTGTCATGCTCATTTAATGTACCCTGAGCTTATTGGAAGCCAATAACGTGTACATCGTACATGCACTGTAAGGGCCACCATCACCATCAAATCAACGCAGAAGTTCCTCTGCCTTAAAGAAGTCATTTTAACGCCCATTTTACTTTTTGAAGACATTTTTTCTTAGTTTGGAAAACCATATTCTGCCAGAAATCACATTTAGACTCCTACAGAGTCCTCTACACCATAGTCCACTTCACAACTCACCAGTCACAGAAACCTCTGACCGAGGATGAGTCGAGCAACGGAGCCCATCAGACGGGACAGGGCTCGTGCCATGTCTTGAATATGAGATGAGTGAAATATTCCGCTACTGAATTATTCCATTTCAACATTTCCGGTTCTTTCAAAATGGCACATGACCTATTGTCAGCACTCCCACGCACGCTCTTTAAAGCACTCACTGAGAGCATCGCCAGACATTTTGTTTTGAACCTGTGCCTTCCGAACCTGTGGCCGAGAGCACATCCCTTATCTTCCATGGAGAGCAAAAGCTGTGTGGACATTTCTCGAGCGTTCAATGAATTATTAGCCCCCCCAAGGTTTTTTCTTTAATGGATCTTCAAGGTTTCCCCTCAGGGCACCGGTGACGTATCCCTCCTCCTCCTCAGGTACCGAGCAGGAAATGAAAGGACGGCTCTGTACACAGTGAGGCACTGATTAGGACCTCATGTTACCATGCTGCCTCTGCCATGCTGTGCGTGGATTAGGTTTAGCATTGATCAAATGAAGCTTTGCAGATTTCCACTGACAAAACCTGAGACAAATAAATGTGACATTTACCCGCTGTCTGTATAACTCATCAGCGTCTGCTAAAGCTGTATACTATAGCTGTAATACTGAACGTAATATTTGGCTTGGTAGAATGAATTATGATTTGCATTATGATTGACACCGTAGAACATCCATATGGATTAACCTGCAAAGGAAGAAAAAAAGAGAATTATAGGTATTCAGTCACGGAACACTGCACCCTTTATTAAATGTCTTTATTAAAAGAGTTATAAAATAACTTGACTCATTATGTTATATATATGTGTAATCGCCTGGAGAAATGACCTTCTGTTCCAGCAAGAGGCATGTAATACTCATCATCATCTGCTGTGCCACACATTCATCCATGTCGGGATGATGAAATGGTATGATACACTTAGAAGAATTTCCTGAACGCCACAATCCTTAATCTTCTTGGTAAACTTCCGCTGCATTGTTAGCCTCAAACAGAACAACACAAAGGCTTTTCATGCAATATTTATTACAGCGCTTCCCAAAGTACTCTGTGGCGTGTCTATAAAACATGAATAATGTATTTGTTTCTTTCATTTTGAGGGACAGGAGTTGCCCTTTGTTTGTTTGCCACAGAGTTTGGGCGGAGATTTACCATATGACGTTTAAATGTAAATATTTCATTTGTGTTCGAAAAAATATCCCCGTTATGTTACATTTGTTATTTAAACATAATAAAATCAGGAAGTATACGTTATTTCTTACTTTGCAAACTTCGACTCACATTCCAAAATAAGTGAATAGGTGAATTGGGAGAGCAGATAGCTTTGCACTAGGAGTGTACTGATATGTACTGACTGCACTGCAGTCTGGTTACACACCTTGGATTTGTTGCCCATATCTCAAATTAGGCAGATCAGAAGTGACTGCTGTTGCTTGTGTAACTGAGTGTTTCCCAAGTGTCAGATACAGTTGAGCTTGAGAACATCTGTCAAACACATTTACCCTCAAACAACGATACAAATGTTGCATAAGCTGTAGACCCACAGATGTTTACAACACATTTTTCCAAATGTTTTGCCATTCTTGTCCAGGGGAGTTGTGACATGTACTTTTTATTGAAATTGTGTTTTTTGTGGTTGGCACGGAAATTGCATTTTCACACCTTATTCGGTACTAACACAGCTCTGTAGTAAGGTTATTCTGTTAGAAGAAGATTTTTTTTTTGTCACAATGCTAGCCTACAGGTGCAAAGACCGACTAATTGGCTTGGATTTGCGCCTCAGTCAGTCAGTGTTTCCAAATGTTTTTTTGGGGGGAGGGGGGTTCAGGTACCGGTGAGACAATGAAATACAACCCGGGGGGCCCCAGTTTGAGTAATAAATGCATGAGTTGGAAGGCAAAAAAAGTCATAGTAAATCAGGCACAATATAATGCACTACTGAAGGATGATTGTACAGCTAAGGAAAAGTCATGTTTTTAAGCTGTGGAAGGAAAAATAGCCCTGGTTATATTGTCCTTCATTCCAACATATTCCACTTGCATTGCACTTGAATGACTCGAGTTTTAAAGTTGGTGTGAAAGCCTAAGGGCCTTGTGCAACGTGTTTCCCGACCACGATGGGCTGCCACACTGGATGGAAGGTGTTGGAGGAGAAGTTTTCCTAAAGCTATTCAACCACGTGAGGACAGTGTTTACTGCCACCATCGGGAATGGCAGAGAGAGAACTGTTTCGATAAGGTGAGTTAAACTGGGACCCAATAGTGTACTGCACCATAGTTCACTCGCACATGTATGGCATTATGCACGCATCCGAGATACAAGGAGCCCATTGGACAGCTGTGGACACCCCAGACATCCGTAAAGTAAAGTCTGCAGGAAGGAGTGCATGTGCAGTTGTGATGTTCTGAATGTGAAAACTTCACAAAGACTGATCCAATCAACTGCTGCATATGAAGAGTTATAAACCGAGGCAGCTTTAGCGTGTGTGTTGTTTCAGAGTTAAGAGGTGGTTTGAGGGTCAGGGTTAAAATTAGGTTAAGGGGGCAGCGGATGCATTTACTCAAATATTGTCCTCACACTGAGATAGCGGCGCAAGTGTGTGTGCTTACATATTGCTTACATATTTGGATCTTGTAGACCATTTGGAGAAAGAGAAAGTGAGGCTGATCTGTGTAGTCCTTACATTTTTAAAGTGTTCTTTGAGGGTGAAGACTGGCTGCCAGTGTAAGGTTTGTTTTTGGGTCAGCGGACTGGGGAATGCATTGCATTTCAACCAGTGTTCTCACTAATATAGAAGCACAAGATTGTTTGAAGAATAAGCGTGTGCGTGGGCGTGCTCGTGCGCGTGTGTTGGCCTGCGTGTGTAGTAGTGGATGAGTGGTCGTGGTGGTGGGGGTTGGGTCCCCCCCAGGACTCCGCCCCCTGCCCTGCGTCCATTCAGAGCGGAGAGCCGGGCGCTGGTGGGCGGGGCAGCGTGGAGCGGCGGCGGAAGCGGAGACTGTGGGGGAGGGTCACGTGTGTACACAGTGCGGGGCTCAGCAGTAGTAAAGTCTGCGTGGGACGGCCCCCTTTTCTCAGAACAAGCCTCGTCCGCAAACTTGATAGATGAAGAGCAAAGTCAGAGCGAAACGCAGCGACTCGGGGTTTTCGGTATTTTCCGCCGCGCGGAGCTCTTAGATGCGCGCGCGTGGGAGCGGTGGAGTCGGTGTTGTGCCCGTCCCTGGAGTCGGGACGTGGGTTTTTCTGATGAAGCGACCGAGAAATGCCCGTGGGAAGGCTACATCAGAACCCTATGCCTCCGTAGGTTTGTCACCGAGCCAACGCCACACGTCTCCGGTGAGTAGTGCTGTTTTCGTCCCTACAGGTGAAAGCATTCTGTACCGTTTCGTTCATCCCCACGGCGACAGGAAGGTCGAAATGTACCCTGCGATCACGGCTTGTGCCAACGCTAAGTGTAAAATCCGTGACAGCCATTCACACCGTGACCCGCGCAGGCAAGTGTGATGGAGAGACCCAATGTTCGCAATAATAATAATAATAATAATTAAGATAATAATAATAATAATAATAATAATAATAATAATAATAATAATAATAGTTCCACTGGGGCCGGAAGCGCGGATTGGTTGCCTCAAGGGCTTAAAAAAAGTGTCACTAGTTAATTCAGTAAAAAGATACTAAGTCTTAAAGTCACTGTAGACTGCTCTTTGAATGAATAGTGGCCTCTTTCTCTTACCCACAACTAATGGGATGCCCCAGTGAGTTTGTTTATGTAACCACATGTGATGTTTATAACTGTTACACAGCCAAATGAAAACAGTCTGGTTTGTGTGATATATATATATATATATAGAGAGAGAGAGAGACAACAGCATGTGATTAGTATCAATTATATATATATATATATATATATAGACCAATGAGCTTTTAGTAAAGCAACTATAGGAATACTTTACTGTGTATGTGCACAAGTGAATCCATGTATTCCGACTAGTAAAGAGGATGTATAAAATAGCTGCACTAGTAATGTTGGTGCGTAGTAATGTATGACAGACAACACATCCCTCAACCATATTACACCATTAACCAGCAAACCGAGTGAATGCTATTTATGTGCTCAGATAAGTCTTTCCGCTCACCAAATTAAATGCCCCTGGAGTTATGGGCTTTGCACTTGCTGTCGGCTCCATCCATGTGACCAAAGGGGACAAGGGTGTGTGTGCTTACTGACAGTAAGCCGGCTTTGTGCTGACCATTGAACTCTGACTCTTTTGATGCCTGTGGCAGTGTGGGGAGCTGAGGAGACTTTCGAGTCTGACCGTGACTTGTGCTTGACCCAAGTCTTTTTACACTTGAGCCTGATGGCAGGAAACAGCCAACACCTACTGTGCAGCAAATAGGGAATTCATTTCTCAACATGTTGGTATTTTTTGGGTGAAACCTTTTAAAACGAAAGAAGGGTGCTGTATGTGTGTGTAATATTTGCCACGTTATCAGTGGATTGCAAAAAAAGTCCAATAAAAAATGTTGTTATCACACTCAAACAAACTCCAGTGCTCTGTCAAAGTCTACTTGGGACTCATAGTGGTTTGGGGAAAACGTTCAGAATTTTATTCAAACTTCCTAACCGTAATTGAGTCTGCAGGAGCAAGTATTTTCCTTACCTTGGAGAGTTTTGTCATTTTCATTTAGAAAAATTTAATGCATTAGTATTTTCTTAAAAAATACTGATAGTAAGATGACTAAAAACAGGAGGGTTTTAGAATTTTGCTTTTGACGGTTACTTCATATGATACAATGTGCATTGTCATAAAATGATGCCCTTCAAATGTCCCAGTGTCACCGTTACACTTTGCCGCTGAAACTGCGTCACGTGAGTCGCATGATCCTATTTTGTACCTGTTGTACTTCTGCGGCTGCTCCATTGGGCACGCCTGCAGACATGAGTAGGGAATCATCATGTGACATCACTCAGTGCTTTCTGAGAAGGGCCTGTGAATTCCAGTAAGGATATATGAGGGGTGTGGGCCCAGTATGTCACACTACTCCCATCAGCCCGCGAGATCGGGCCACAAAACACTGAGACGTTAAGCATGCGGGCGTCACTCGTACGAGATCATGTTTGGTGGGGCTGAGGCATGCTGAAGCAGGGCCTCCCCCTCTGGGAATATTCAACTTAACTGCATCTGACATTAAATGGTGCAAAGAGTTCAGACGGGGTTTGAACTAGTCTACGGCTGCAGTCGAAGTCATGCGCAAGAAGAACACAACAAAGACTTATCCTTGTGCTGTCGTTGGAGAGCTTAGATTAGACCTAAGCTGCTTTCAGACATGCACTGTGATGCGGACAGTTTCAGGAAAATAGGTTGTATGTGAAAACGCAAACTTTTCTGCCAGTCCCCCTGGACAAATGGGTGAACGGCTGGACGTATTTACGACACTCCTAAGACGCAACGGATGCAGAATTGGAAGAAGAGGAGGATATTCCAGGATTTAAAAAGAGGTGACGCAAACGTAGAGGAAACTGACGTAGATGGCAACTTGGAAATACGAGATCCAGGGATGCCAAGAGACGGTCGTTTCCAGCCAAGTCCCAAACCGTCCCCATGACGGCTGTACCAATTGAAAGACAAACTCCAGTCAACCACGTCTAAAAACACTGGACTTTTACACAGTGGTATTCTTACGCCATGTCCCGCTTCCTGCTCGTTCGAACCCAGGCTCCGCCCCACGCTCGATTATTCCAGAGGTTTTCCTGCTGTTATGACCATTCCTGACCTAGACCATCATTTGCTGCAATCTGTTATGCTGTATGTTATAATGACACATTTCCAGACGCCATGTTACAGAAATGTATACAGATAGCGAGGACACAGATAGCAAGAGGAGAAGCAGCCACCTTGACCCTGGTTTTATTATCTCAGATGGATACCCACAGCCATAAGCGTGTATAAATGCAATATAAAAGAAACAAGATATGAAGCTGTGACCTCTATAGAATTTATCACAGACTTAAAATAAAGATGGGTGACGAGCCTCCCCTTAATCCCGCTGAGACCAAGATATCATGGATATAGGTGTTGCTGTAATAACAAATGAAAATAGTGCCAGTTTTGCTCATGCTTACAGGGTGTCTCTGACCCTCTCACCACCCTTACCACTTCACCTCCGCCTGTTGTCTTGACAGACTCTGACACGGATTAAAAAATATGAAGCGGTTCCTCATTACCTTGAATTAAAGCTGACATCGCTCACACTGTACAAGCGTGTGGTGCCTCTAAGCCAGGACGAGTCGACATTTGCTTTCACGCACAGACACACGTACGCGCACACACACACACACACACACACACAGTGTTTTCCCCTCAGTTGAGTGGAAAACTAGAGCTTTCATTATCACAAGCTGCTAGCAAAAAATGTGCAGATCCGCAGTGCAACAACCTTCACCACACCAGAGTAGAAATCTCCAACGGCAGGCATCGCAAAGCCAGTCTTTGTACACGATAAAGATTTAAACTGGATTTGAAACATTGAATGTGAGCGAAGGCAAAGTAGTGTGCCTTGACTTGTTTGCCCTAGTGAATTCGAGGGGTGGGTGCACATGCATATCAAATTTATGCCGATTTCAGCTGGTAAACGTGGGAAATCTTAAAATTTCAGTATCTGCTATCAACATTTAATTCAGTCCACATTGCAAAGCCGTTGTTTCGTTAGTGGTTTGTCACACTTGACTTATCTACTCCACAGGGGTACAGACAACAGAAATCAATAATTCATCAAACTTAAGAATCAGGAGGAGGTCATCGCTGAGCAAGAGTCTGACAACCGGACTTCTCTGGAAACAAAGTCATCAGCCGGCAGTAATAAAGCACCGAAACACCCTTTATGTAAACATGTATGCATGCAGGATTATAAGGTTCCCATCAGCTGCAGACAGCGAGCCCTACGTGATAATGAAGGGGTGGCAGAAACGAGTGTATGCAGCAGGTGCTAATGAATGGGGACAGACAACCACAACACAGAGACAGCTCTCCGTAATTGTGGCCGACTTCTATTGAAGTCGTTTACTCTTTAAGTGATGAAAGGTTGTTTGAAGGAGCGTAGGGCGAGCCAACCTCCCATCGACAAAACAATCAGAAAATAGCTCTTCATACAATGAAGACAATGGTTAATTATGTGCTTTTGTCCGTTTTAGTCAATGAGTCACCTACCTGCTGATGTTGGACAGTCATGTTTACAAGGGGGGCTCACCAGGGCTCCTGTTCGGGGATATTTTTTTTTTTCTTTTAAAGAGTAACTCTAGACTTTCTTCCTCCTGAACCCGTTCCAGTCCAGCCCTCAGCTCCATCCTCCACTATAGTCTTATTGCAGCCAATTGGAGTAGTATAGAGGAGGGACTGAGGCCTTATGGGTGTGCGTGTGTGTGTGCGTCTGTGGCTTGAGGCCAAAGCAGCTCCTCTGTAGTGGAGTTACGTAAGTAAACGGTGGAATGTTTCCCCTTTACTGGCATTGTTACTCATCCTCCCCAAAACTGACTTCCACAGCTTTGTTCCGGGCCTTATTGTTGTTTTTTAGTTTTCAGAGGAGGGATTTCCAGAAAATGTTGCAAGAATGTGCACGTCCGCTCTTTCATGTGAATTTTATTTTCTTTCTTCAGCTCTGAAGTGAGTCATTCTTCTCTGAGCCGTTTTGAGCATGAAGCCAAACATGTGGAAATATCACGGAGGAGATAAAATACAGACAACTTCGGTGACCTTTGGCAGTTCTTATGATCTGGCCTTTTGCCTCAACCTAAGGCAATTTGAATACTTTATTTAAAACAGGTTAATTATGCAAAGGCAGCATTACATAACTTTTCAAACGTGCAACCCCAGTAGTCTTGATACACAAAGGGCTCCTGACATGTGCGTGGTTGTTTTCTTTGACCTTGCACCCTGAACTCCAACCCCTTAGCCTCAGTCGGTGCTGACCCCTCGCCAGAGCCCTGCTTCACATTTCACTCTTTATAAATCCCCCCGTCACCACGTGCCCAACCCCCAGTCAACTTGGCTGTAACCTGAACAGAAGGTGCGAAAGCTTGACTCGATGTCCCGCTTTATCTTGCTACCTCACCACTCGCAAAAGCACACGGGCATCCGTGCGCGGGCAGCAGTGGCCTTGCGTGTGACTGTGGCGGGCGGAGAATGAGATCTCGCAGAGGCGTCAAACAAACGCATTCTTCCCAGGGAATAAGGGCCTCATTTGCTCTGGCCGCCGTGGCTCTCAAAGAGCAGGAACAGTTGGGGTTTGAGGCCGAGCTCGCATTTGAAACACTGCGGCGGCGAGGCTCAGCCAGTCAGATTCAGTGAAGTGAAATTAACAGTGTTACCCAGGGCACAATGGCCATGGCGTAGCTGACATGGTTTTTTTTGGTGTGTGTGTCAGAGGCGTTTCCCGCTCGCAGGCCCGTAAAATAGAGGGGTTGAATGCGGCAGCCTGGCAGAGTGCAGAACACACACACGGACGTGAACATAAATGAACACATGAAACCTATGTCCACAGGAGCTCACACACACAAACTAGAATGTGATTTATGGATTCTTTTTTACTATTGTGGTGGTTTCTCTTGTTCCACCATACCTTCAGTGACACACATAGTTCAAATATCCTGCACTTGCTTGGTTGTTCTTACACGTTGAAATGGACCCTGAAACTTAATGTGATTACATCCAAATAAAATAAAAATGTACTGATAGATTTGCTTAAAATTTACTACTGTTATACATTACAGTGTTGTATAATTTGCAAAACAAGTTATTGTGGTATTGTTTTAGTGTGTTATATTTAAGTGTTTATAGAGTATTGGTGGCAAGTGAATAGCACACTAACTGCTTTTCCCACAACTTTCTGCCTGCAGTCGACCTGTTGAGAGTGCCCGACCCGTGTCAGAGCCCAGCGATGTGGATCTGCATGGTTTACAATGAGACGGACGCCAGCGTGGACCTCCGGCTCTGCCAGGACTTCGGCCTCATCCTGTCAGTCTTCTCCCTCATCTACCTCCTGGTGTGCTTCCCCCTGGGGCTGTGCTACAACGTGCTGCTGGTCGTGGTCAACCTCTCCAACAAGGTGTCCATGACCATGCCGGACGTGTATTTCGTCAACATGGCCATCGCGGGCCTCGTGCTGAACGTGGTGGCGCCCGTGGAGCTGCTGAGCTCCACCTTCACCCGCTGGAACGCGTGGGAGTACAACAACGAGGTCTACATCACGCTGCTCATCCTCTTCAACATCTCGTCCCTGGTCATCATGTACTCCACCACGCTGCTCAGCCTGGACTACTATATAGAGCGGGCGCTGCCTCGCACGTACATGTCCAGCGTGTACAACACCAAGCACGTGTGCGGGTTCATCTGGGGCGGGGCGGTGCTCACCAGCTTCTCCTCGCTGCTCTTTTACGTGTGCAACCACATCTCCACCAAGATGGCCGAGTGCTCCAAAATGCAGAACAAGGAAGCGGCGGACGCCATCATGATGTTCATTGGCTACGTGGTTCCGGCGGTGGCCGTCCTCTATGCCTTTGTGCTCATTCTGCGCATTAGAAAGGAGTCCACACCTCTGGACCAGGACTCCGCTCGCCTGGACCCTTCCATCCACAGGCTGCTGCTGGCCTCGGTCTGTTTGCAGTTTGTGCTGTGGACCCCATACTACATGACCCTGTTGGTACACACTGTAGCCGGTGCACCGGGGTACGTTAGCGATGCACATTACTTACCTACCTATTATTTTGTGAGGTGTCTGTCCAAGCTGTTGGCCTTCTCCAGTAGTTTCGCGATGCCGCTCATGTACAGGCAGATGAACAAAAACTTCTCCAGCAAACTTCAGCGGCTGCTCAGGCGGCTGCACTGCGGGAACCGGTCCTGCCCTCACGAACACTCAACAGTTCAGCAGGTGGTGACGTGAGATCGCCCACATGGAAGACCAGCGATGCCACTTACACATATCCACACTTTATGGACTGGAGCTCCCCTCCCTGAACGGAGCCAGTATCTGACTCTCTGCTCTGGACTTTGTTAGGAGCGATGCAGCTAACCGAGGAATTACCTGTCACCTTCCAAAACCCGATCTGACCCTTGTTGTTCTGCATGAGAGGAGAAACCATGCAAATACCACTAATTGCTAATATATATTTTTTTTTCCACAGACTGAAGTTCTCTACTAAGACTTTGGAGCTTCTAGTTTCAGGGCAGTAAATTTGGCTCAACAAAAAAAATCCTGTTGGCAAGGGACTATTGAGCACTATACCTTTGCACTGGTTGTTGTTTTGTGTTACCTTTTATGCTGACCAGATACAATTTACATTTTTTTTACAAGTGTTCATAGTGTTCATAGTAACAAGTAAGCTGTTAGCCTTAGTCATCAAGCTACACCAGGCTATTTTATTTCGAAAGTAAAACAAATAATTTGCATGGTGTATCGGCAACCCACCACAGCTAATGAACTAGCTTGACCGAGAAGACGGCTCTACCTTTGTAGGGGCTGGATTTCCCCCTTTGCTTGAATGATTTGAGAATGATTTCTCCTTATCAGACTAAATATAGCACGGTGGTCTCCTGCAGATATTGTAGCTCGACTACAAAAGCTATTTTCTTTGCCGTTACCAGTACTACCCTGTAGCTAAAAGTAGGCACTGGCGTGAAGAGACACACTCATTTCATCTTAATAGATTGAGCTCTGAGGTTTCGATCCAAAGGCATGTCCTATTTCATATGTCAAGCTCCAAATAAAAAAAAGGTATATACATATATATATATATATATATATATATATATATATCACACACATATCACACAGACATACACGAGTTGCTTATATAAAGCTAAAGTATTCAGGGTTCAAACATAACCGGTATACCTCTTGTGATCTCTGCTGAAATCACATCACCTGTTGACGATAAGCAGTTCAAATCAACTCATTAAATATTGGCTTTGTTCATTGGAGCTGAGGGCCTCAGCTCAGTGTGTGCAAAAATGATGCATGCCAAGCCTCGCATAGGGCCCGTGAAGTCCACACGGGGTCGCAGAGAAGACCCCGGACAAGGCAGAATGAACATTCCCCAAATTGCATGCACACTTGTTGAGTGGTGGGGAGGTTTTATCCACGAGACATATGTAGCCTGACCGGGTCACACCATCAAGAACATTCACTCAAGTATGAAGGACTCACCTGCCAAGCACCTGCAGACAGTGTGTTTGGCACAGAAGTAGAGTTTGATCGGTAATGTGCTCAGATGCTTAAAGTTAATCTGGAAACTGACCAGACAATTATTTCAGGGATCAAAAAAAAAATAAGGTCCTGTGCATTTATGCCAGTTCATGAATAATCCTGCAAAGCAATCAACCAGTGAGCTGGGGCATTCACTCGAAGAGAAATGGAAGGCGGGCACACTGTCATATCCCAATCAGACCAGTGATAAATGAAAATGTTTGGAAAGCATTTGCCAATAGGCTATGCTTGGCTTTGGCAGAATATGTAAAAAAAAAAAGAAAACGTTTTAATGATATGCGTCATACACACGCATGAAATGATTATAAATATTATGATTTAATGTCGGATATACTGTTTTTCCACCTCAAACATCTCAAGCACTAGTGATGATGAAATGATGTCAAACCACTTTCATTGTTGTTGCATAGCCCCACTATTTTTGTTTTGTATCTCCAATCAGTCAGTTAAAGGTAACGCTTTATTTTCCGCCGAAACTGTGTGTTTACATTATTTTCTGCAGTATGTGAGTCCAACAGTAGCACATGGGGAAACGAAAAGTGGCTCGAATCAAAGTCTAGAACACACCAAAATTTAGCACCATTTCTTAAGGTTGTTTTGACAGAAGTGATTTGTATTGTCAAGTTGTGTCTGCATTTATTTTCACATAAAAAAATCCACAATTATTTTATCAGTTGGTCCAGCAATGACATTTATTATGGTGATCAGAATTGAATGGCAGTTTCACCCTAATCTCATGAAAAATTTTATAAATTGTATTTATAATGATTCAGCTAAAGGACAATCCTCCTATTTTTTTTTTGAGATAAGCTAAAACTAGTTTTGGACGACATAATTACCCTGTTGTCGCTGCCCCACCCTGAGGCTAATTTGGATCAATTAGTACATGCCACAACTTTAAATACATTTTTCTTAAATCCATTACAATGCATTTTTGGTAGTTAACAAGTGATAATAAGCAATCACCACAAATGGACGGACAGAACGATCTTCACAACTGGCATTTGTAGATTGATGGCAGAACTTTTTTTCCAATCACACCCAACTCTAATAAGTGCACTGGGTTTGGTTTGTTATTTCAGAGGGGCCACACTCCCCCACCAGAGCAAGAATTTGGAGCCGTAATCATTGAGTTTGGTTAAATTACTGAAACTGAGACGGGTGTACAAACACCCGCAAAGTTCTCACATTTCGAATGTATGCAGATGCCTTTGAACTGTTGGAACCCCAAAACCTCAGTAGTCCAGATCACACTTTCAGAGGTGATGCTTTTGTGAGTGTGTATGTATGTGCAAGTGCAAATGTATATATTGTATGCGAGAGATTTACTGGAAGACACCAAGCGCTTTCAACAAAAGAAAAACATTCAGTGTTATTATTTTCTGAGAGATATATTTAGATTCTGTAAGTAATCACCTGTCAACTGAGTCAAAGACTGATTAAACAATAAACTAACATGGACGTTATCACGTATTCTTCTCTCAATAAAATCTGCCAATACTGTTGAAAATTAAGAAAATAAGTCAACATGATAAGTTGTTGGGGAATAAGATAATAATAATAATTTCTCTCCATAAAAAATCCCCTGAAATGGAAAAAAGACTTTAATGTTTTGAAATTGAACTCAATTGTTTTGGTTTTGCTTGAGATGGCCACCCTGTGTTCCTCCACGAGGACACTAGGTGTCCCTGTTTGGTTTTCAGTGTTCTTTGTTTGCATGCCAATTACCTGGATGTGCTACACCTGGGCCTAAAAATACCTCCAGGTCGTCGCTCACAGGAACCCTCTCTGAGCTTCCTTCTTCTGGCCTCATGTTTGATTCACATGTTAAACTTAAAATGCATGAACGTTAGTCATTGTGCCAACTTGCCTGTTCTCCATCCTTGTCACAGTCTAATAGCCGGGCTGTGACACTCACAGGTCAGGTCAACGTGGTGTGCTGGCAACCGATGGCTTGTGGTAAGACCACCTTTTACCATGACCCTCAGACTGGAGAAAAGAACAATGTTTCATGCATTCTGGGAATTGTTTTGTCTTCAGTGACCGACAGTCCATCACTGCTGCCATTCCCAATTAAAAGAATGTCGCGTACGCTGCTTCTGATAGAGGCAAATAGCACTGAGACGCAAAACAAAACTCAAATGGTCCCAGAGGAAGAGGGCAGAATTGAGATGAAGTATCACACTGAAGGACACATTTTCTGATAATATAAGATGCCATATGGAGTAATTGGAAGCGTTACTGTAACTACTGTTCACTGTTCAGACCCTACAAAATAACCACATATCGCACAATAGACTATGTATTAGGAAAATCTTCAGACCCAAACATTGGAAGGCCAGCAGAGGAAGGGGGGCTTTGGTTTATATGAATTACATCTGGAAATGATATGATAATGCAGTCAATTGAACAGGGTTGTCATGGTTGCCATTTCCCCCCTGTGAGGAGTAGAGTTCACGGCAGGGGGGACAAAAACCCTTAGTCGGACCGTGCAATGTCTGGTAAATGTAGCTCATGTTTGTTGCTTGTGTGTTCTAGGAAATAAATGTTGATTTCTTTGTTTGGCAGCTTTTGTTCAGTGACGCACAACACAACCCACAGCGTCAGAGTGAAGCAAGGGGAGGCCCTCAACAATGCATTGCTCAACAATCGGTTCCGTGGCCCACGCGACAAGGTCCAGGTTGCAGTTGCATGAAGAAAGGCATAAGTGCGAAGCTTCTTTTTTGTTTGAGGGAAAGGTGTCCAAGGCGAGTGCCGCCAGTCTCCAAGTACAGTGCAAATTAATGCTGGGTGTGTCTACAGCTTTAATTGACGTTTTTACAACAAAATTTTAATCACAGTTTTTCTATTAAGCTATAATCATATTGTCTCCTAGGACAGGTTAAACATGTTCTTGTTAACCAACGCATGAAAATCCTTTGACCTTCAGTTGATACACGACCCATATCCTTAGAAATATGATTGATAAACTTGAAAAAAACAACGATATAAGCGGAGGTTTCTGCCCTTGATTTTTTTTTGGCTGGGAGCAGTTGCCAGGCAACCATCTTAGACTCAAACATATTCCCCCTTCTTTCCAGTCTTTGTGCTGAGATAAGCTGGCAAATGGCTTTATATTTAATGTCGAGACACTAGAGGGATCGTATCTCAATAACCACCAGAATGCAAAGGATAATTTCCCATACTGTCTGTTTAACAACGTGTGCAATGAAGATTAATTTACAGGACGAACTAAACGTGTCTAAGACTGAGCTCTGTGTCGATCCAGGGGCTTTTCATTGTTTTCCTCAGATAGTATTGAGTCAAACTGAAGCAGGAAAAGCTTTTAACTGTACGAGCATCTGTCGGGAAACAGGGCAACGCCGACATAGCACAGATTTTAATGTGCTACATTAGTCTTCATGTTGTTTTTCTCCTTTAGAGGTTCAGCCAAACCTAAAGTATGAGGGTCAATTCCAGTTACACACACACACACACAGGACCATGCATCAGACCACCTATGTAGTCAGAACTGTTGGCTTGTGGCTTTAAATGTTTAATCTGGCTGTCAACCAGATTTCACACACAGCCCCAGACCACCATAGTTTTTCTGGATTTGGCTCAAATCGAGCAGTAGAACGTACAGAGAACCAGATTTGATGGGTTAAATCCTTCCACCCACCGACAACAATAAAGGGGAAGTGCCAGAGACTATTAATAATATGTATGACACAAAATTGATCATGCAAATGAAATTAAAGAGCACGGGCCAGGGATTTTTCTCTAGTTGTAAACGGGAAAGATACAAGGGAAAGATATTAAAGGCGGGCAAGGTATAATGGGATCAAATATACATGATCACACACAAGAGTACATCTGACACGTTTAAAACATTTCAACTGGTTGTTGTTGACTGTATCTAAAATGTATTTATCGACCATAATCCCACAGAGCAGAGCGGAGATTTCAGGAGGGAGTCTCCATCGTTGACCTACAACGTCACCACAGCTCGGAGGAAACAAGTGAAGCAGGGCAGATGCTGGGGGAAAAAAATCCACCCTTCCTCCCCTGTTGCTCTCAGCTTTCGCTCGTCAGAAACGAGAGAAAAGGAGAAGTTAAAAAAAAACAACAATAAAATCCCAGCATCAGCTAAATATCAAACATGGCCCTGGAGGCAGAGCTGAGGAGCTGGACTGCAGGATGTTCCATCCAGAGGTTGTGGTTGGGACTGTGGGAGATGTGGTATGGAGCCCAGAAGCACATCAGACTGGTAAGTGGAGGCAGATGAGGGTACCCTCCCTCCCATTAGACCTCCCACTTTCACTCTCCCAACCACAAGCTGTTAAACCCCGCAAGTTCCCATTAATAACAATGGCAATGTTGTTTCGTTCATGAGATGTGACTGGATGGGAAGTGTTGTTGTTCCTTTCTTTCATGGGAAACCTCTTGTCTTCCTACTAGAAGCTATACTGTATAATGTAGCTATAATAATAAGGATAGGCTTTTACAGTTATGGTAGGATTTAACGGTGATCTTAATAACAAACCGAGACCAATGCAGTGGTTGGATTGTCCTCGTCATTTACCGTATAATTCAAATATTTCTCCTTCAGTCTTTTTCAAAGTCTTACGAGGACAATATTGTTTGATTTTGATAGTTTAACATTTCACCTGGTCATGTTTTTGGTACAGGAAACAAAAACATTCAGTATTACCCTAACGGTCATTGCACTAATTCAGCCATAGATTATGCAGTGATGTTTTTGTATTTTTTTCTTCATCTTGCCAAATATTATTCACCGTTTATACCAGTGGGCCATCCAGTGGACACAAGCAGGGAGTGCATCCTCTCTCACGACCCTTAGCAAATGAATATGGCGGGGAATGTTCCTAGAGGAAATGACTGAAGCCGAGTATGTAAATTCAGATCACGAACTAAAGGAAAAAGACTGACTGAGGCCAGAAAAAGACAGAAAACAGAACAACCAACCACTATAAATAATTTTGCTGCAACACGTCAAAGCGTTTATTCAAGTGGTTTATATCAGCCTTTCACATCACACATAATTCCAGCCAACGCTAGAACCCGCCAGGCCTTTTTCTGCGTGTCACTCCTTGAAATACATTATCCAGACGCAGCCCACTGTTTAATTAATCTTATATTCCCTTACGCAACATTCTTGCCAATTCCTTGGCGTATCTTCTAATCTCCTGAAATTCTGAAATCTCACAACTCCTCGTTTTAGCCTTTCTTACATCTCCACGTTGTCCTTGTAGTAACCCCCCCCCCCCCCCCACAACCTATTGAATTATTCCACAGGACTGATGTGTACCTCCTCGCTTGTGCATATCCCGCATATGTGTGAAGTCATTTGGTTTGAATAACTGAGTAGCCAATTTCAAATAGCCGAGAGATTTATTTTGTTTATTTCATTTGATTTGTCAGCTGAGTTTAATTTCAAAACATGGCTAAAAGCCCTCACCTCTAAGCCACAGAAACTGTTCTCGCCTGCCCTCGCTCTTGTCTAATACCCCAATTTATTTGTGCCAGCAGGGCTACCAGCTGCCAGACTGACCCTGTCTGCTCCTTTAGACCTCCCGACTAGTTGTAACCAGCTGGTTGTAATGCAGAAACCGACACCTTAAGTCACACAGGAGAGTTATTCTATTACCCGACTATCTGTGGAAAAACTGGGCAGAGTCAACCCATCAGCACTTGATATACAGCTTAGCACAGGCACGGAATAGGTTACTTAACATGTTTATGTGATATCAAGCTTTCTCCCCCAGCGAACCCCTTGGGGAAGCCATGGAGCTGGAAAACATTATACATGATTATGACTCCACATAAACATCAGACAGCGACATGTGAGCAGACTTGTGAAGCAATAAAATGAAATGTACTGCCTTTACAAAGTCAAAAGAATTTCACCACTTAAAACCGCTTAATGGTTTAATGTTGAGGCTGATCTGTGTATATGCAGAGTGCATTGTAGTAACCTGCCCTAATTATGAGTCCGTGTAACAACACTTACTGATACACAAAGTAATACAGTTTGCCTTTGCATTTTTTTAAAAGGCTGCTTCTGTAAACCATTCATCCTAAATTGTATCCTACCGTACCAAGAGCTTTGTCTACCATGTCAAACCTTGACGTATGGACACTGGTGCGTTTCCACTGGCCCTATAGTGGTTTTCGTGACCCATTTAAAGTCGCGAAGCTGTAGCTGCAGCACCCATACCTCCAGGCAGTGCTCCGGCCTTGGCCCTGACTGCTTTGTCCCCTCTGGCTGTATGTGGTGGATGGGGTGACCTTCCCAATTATGTTTGAACCTCTATTGTCATTTTCAAACATTAACCCCCCCTCCCCTAAAGCCGCAGACTAAATATTTAAATGAAAGTCTCCTTCCAGTTAATTCACTCAAAGAAACATTACACTGACCAACACCATATTGACCATCACCATATTAAAAGGGGGTCCATAGTCACAGTTTGGATACGTAGATTAGCTCAGATTATGCTGTACGATGCCCTGGAGCAAAGGGTCTGTTCCGTTTCCCTCTTGTGAAGTCTCACAGTTTTAGAGGCCTTATCTGAATGTGACTTTAGTAAGTTAGCAAAGGTCTTTGTCTTTTGTTCTAGGTGGGGATCAAAAATCAATACATAAATCGGTGGCAGAGCTATTTTACAGATTTGTTGATAGAAAGGAAATAAAGAAAGGCCATGTGTATCCGTTCTTCCCCTTTTACTCTTAAGAGTGGGAGCTGCACAATCCAGGTGAACAAATACTTCAAGGAAAAAAAAAAAGACAAGACAAATTAGGTTTCCATAACACAACCCAGTTCTTGCACAATGCACTCCTATGCTGTGCAAACTTTCCGAGGTGTTTAAAAAAAAATGCCCTTAGCCAGTTCAGTGCCTGGATCTCTGTAGATGCTCAGTGGACACAGAGAATCCCAAACTGTTCAAAAGAAAATGGAATCTGAGGAAGCGTGGGGTGACGGATCATCTCTTGCCTCCCTGGCTCTCCCGCCCTCCTCTCCTTGTCCTCTCAGGGTTGGGCCAAACAGCAGGTGGTGCAGAAGAGAAGCCCGGACATGGGACCGACAAACCACTGGCTCTCCGACTTCGGCAGTGGACAAGCATGGAGCAGCCACAAATCCCAAATATTGCAAAGTAAGTGCTGTTTTTGATTTCCACACCTTTATTATTATTAGTTGTAATGGCTTTGTGCTTTATGTGGTTGTACGGTCCGAAAAACAAGGGAGAATCAGTATAAAATAATGGCATGTAGCCTACGTCTAGTGTATTTATTTCTTCGTTTACAGTAAACATTTAAGCATTTCCGTGTACAGTGTTAGTCCACTATAAGTAGTCTATATAGTCTATAAGCCCTTTTCCATGATCCATAACATTGCTGATGTGGCTACAAAGCATATTTGCACAATCTTATGGCTCAATGATTGAAGTGCAAGAAAAAAAAATACAAGAATACAAATGATTTTATCTATGGGCTAAACGTATAAATAAAGTAAGTAGCTGGAGGTGTTAACCATACATACTGTACAAGTGGGAGAAGACGTCATTTTGGCCAATCACCCTTTTCATTCCTTATATTTTTGTGGGTTTGTAACCTCTGAAAGGGAAGTAGATATGCTTCTCACACTGGGATGTTTATCATTTATTTACTCCTTTCAAGCAAGATTTCAAGAACTGCAGCAGTCATATTTTCCTGCAATTTCTTTCTTTTCATCCATTTTGTGTGTATGTACTGTGTGTTTACATGTGCTTGACTACCGCTAAAAAGAATGCTGTTAATAAGGATGTATTCATATTGCAGATTGCCTACTCCGGTCATAGTAAAACGCCCAAGATCTATGAATGTGTGCAAGGCATGTTTTCAGACCAGTACTCGGTTCTGTCCAATATATTCTTGCGATCTATCACCAGGGACAGTGTGGGATTTGGGATGTTCTGTTATGTACATTCAAACTGAGTGTGACAGAGCGTCACCCAGAAGTTTGAAAACATTGAATTGCAAAAATTGGTTCTTTCACTCCTGCAATTAATAGGCATCAAGTCTGGTTTAAGTGCGCTCAGATTGGCTGAGGATTTCAATGAATCTGTTTAAGTCTAAAGCTTGAATGTTAATGTGCTTACTTGCATCCATTTGAAACCCCTTCAAATGTATACAGATATTTAACATACATGATGTTAGGTTTCAACTTGAATCCATATGATGCGCCTCCTCTGTTATGCACGGAGCAAGCTTGCTGTTTCACACCGAATTATCTTTCAAGCTCTGTTTTCTTTTTTTTCTTCTTCTTTTTCTCTCACTCTTCCACACAGCTCAGGTGTCACAGCAATAGCGGGGGCCGGGGCTCGCTGAATAAAGATGCACATGGACTCCGAGAGACAAGAGCAGCGCTCAAATCAGATGACTCAAAGGACGAGAAAGAAAGCCGCCTTTTAACCTTGGGGCCAACAGTTTGGGCAGTGTGAACCATGTGAGTCGTCGGATGAAAAAGTCCATTTTTTAAGACATGGAGGCGCTTCTATTTCGGTATGTCTTTCGCTAGATGAACCTTGACGACAGCTTGGGGTAAAAAAAAACGTACTTTTATTTTTTTATTTTTTTGCTCCTCTCCACCTGACCTGTGTCAGCATGCCTATACAGCATAGATGATTGTCCCCTCAAGGAGACATAACTGGGAACCACCGGGGTCTGATGATGTAGCACCTGCAGTCGACTTACCTGTGGCCAATGATTTAAGACACAGTCAGTATGGAAGTGCAGACCAACTCTTTGCTCTGGATATATATTAACGGGACAGAACCTCTGAACACTTCGTATGAATACAACGCCACAGATTTGATCGGAGACTCAGACGCGTCCCAGTCTTACACGATTGGCCTCTTCCTGTCCTGCCTGTATACCATCCTCCTCTTTCCTATCGGATTTATCGGTAACATCTTAATCCTGGTGGTGAACCTGAATCACAGAGAGAAGATGACCATCCCTGACCTTTACTTTGTCAACCTGGCTGTCGCCGACCTCATCCTGGTGGCAGATTCCCTCATCGAGGTCTTCAACCTGAATGAGAAGTACTACGACTACGCCGTCCTCTGCACCTTCATGTCCCTTTTCCTGCAGGTCAACATGTACAGCAGCATCTTCTTTCTCACGTGGATGAGCTTCGACCGATACATAGCCTTGGCCAACTCCATGAGCAGTAGCCCCCTGAGGACTATGCAGCATGCCAAGCTCAGCTGTGGTCTCATCTGGATGGCGTCCATCCTGGCCACCCTTCTCCCCTTCACCATCGTGCAGACCCAGCACAGGGGCGAGGTGCACTTCTGCTTCGCCAATGTCTTTGAGATTCAGTGGCTGGAGGTAACCATTGGTTTTTTGGTGCCCTTTTCCATTATTGGTCTGTGCTACTCTCTGATTGGACGCATCCTCATGAGGTCCCAGAAGCACCGCGGCTTGTGGCCGCGGCGGCAGAAAGCCCTGCGCATGATCGTGGTGGTGGTTCTGGTGTTCTTCATCTGCTGGCTGCCGGAGAACGTCTTCATCAGCATCCAGCTGCTGCAGGGCACCGCTGACCCGGCGCAGAGGACTGCCACCACCCTGTGGCATGACTACCCGCTCGCAGGCCACATTGTTAACCTGGCAGCCTTCTCCAACAGCTGCCTCAACCCCATTATCTACAGCTTTCTCGGAGAAACCTTCAGAGACAAGCTGCGTCTCTTCATTAAGCAGAAGGCCAGCTGGTCAGCAGTGAACCGCTTCTGCCGCCACAGCCTCGATCTGCGGCTCCCTGTCAGGAGTGTGGTGTCGCAGGTGTGACTGCTCAGACGCGGGACAACAGACTCCACAAAGTGTGCTCGAAAAAGGAAATTCATATCCACGGGGTATATCAACTTGGGCGACACATTACCTCAGCTTTCTTTCTACTGCTGTTTAGCTCTGCCTGTATCAGTGTCTCTGTTGACCTGCTCACATTCTGAACAAAGAGCACAAGGAATGTACACTTAAAAGAGGGAAAAGAATGGATCTGTGTATTTTTTTTCATACATAGCATACACGCAGCACCGGAAGCAATTTTGGACAGTTTTTTTTTTTTTGTATTCAGTTGGATGTGAAAAACCTTCAAAACAGTTAACGAGATGGGTAAGGCAGGCGACAGTGAATGAAATGCTAGCGGGAGACAAAGTACCAGCATATGTCCTAAAGGAAGCACATGTGCATCGATGGATAGATGAGAACAGTGTAGGTGTGTAAGCTAGACAATAATGGAACCTTTAACACTGTGTGCCCTCTAATATAAATCCCCCAGAACATGTTATGGATATGTGGTGGGAAAAGGAAATACCGTGGTACAGGTACATGCATGTTGCGGGGGGGAAAAAAGTCTGGCATTTTCTAAGAGACTTAAACATTCCACATCACCATCATGACAACGCATAAGTAAAATGCATGTCATGAAAGCGGAAACACATCAAGAAATAATGCAATACCCATCCCAGACATCACAGTAAAGGCATAAAACTGAAGACACTGCGTTTAGCTGTGACTTGCTTCTCACTGCCCCTCTCTGAGTTGACACACTTTTCCAGTTTCCTTGTTTTTTTTAGCTACCATTTGTTTATTATGTGATGTAAAAATGTCCTTCCGTTGGACCTATCGTTCATTGGACAATGCTATGAAATTTTCTCAAAAGGCTTTCATTTATATATATAAAAAAAGGTAAATCTCTAATTATGTAGGGTATAAAAGTTATCTGACAAATTCATTTTTTGATGATGCAGTTTTTGAGGAGGTTAAAATATTGTGGAAATTCAGGAACCAGTGAATGCTCATGTCAGAGATAGCTGAGTTAGAACCCCACCTGTCAGTTCCAGGTAGTACAATGGTGGAGGAAAGAGGCAGGTGTCCGAAGGGGGGGAAACTGGGTAAAGACATCATTCAATGTTAATAACGTGACGCTCCTATAATCTTTTCTTCTAACAACAGTGGCAATACATGACATAAGTAATACAGGCCTGTGACAAACTATTTTCCAGGAAATGCCTTTCTTTATCTGCACACATGTGGCAGATCACTTATCATTTAAAATCTATTTGAAATCAAAAAAAATAATATGAGACACACTTCATCCACAAAGCCATCACTGGACACAAATTCTCTTTTTCACAATCTGATATAGAACAAAGATGTTCATTAACGCTTTTATGACAGCTAACTGTGATGCACATTACTAGGCTACACAGGTGCAGAATAAATATGCAAAATTGAAATATCTATCGGAAGCCTGAGTAGAAAAAGTTCCATGAAACCTGTTGTGAGGTTTTACAGCCACTTTGAATGTTGATCCAAGACAAACATTATAACTATTTTTTCTGTATTATTGCACTATTTGCTTAAATTCAAGAGTGCCTATAGTCATCTGTCTACATTGAAATATAACAGGGTTACAGACATATTGACCCTGTCGCTTATACTTTTACAAAATCAACCACAGAATCAGGTACAACAAGCACGAGGATATTGGACTAAAAGCACAGAGAATGAAAAATCGGTGTGTTGCCAGTCTGTGGTGGGCCTGTGCTGGGTTTGTGCACGAGGCAGCCAGAGATAATGGCGTGACTGGGAAAAACAGGAGTCCAAACCACAAACTGTTATTCCAGCTGTAACAGTCCCAGCAGCCTGGGAAAACCGCACCGAGGATTGTTTGAGTGATTGTTTATTAGAGGTCTGCAAAGATGCAAAACTAGTTCTGGTATGTGTTACTAAATATTTCTTTATACAAGGTCTCCATTACAGAGTTTCATGTCCGATACGCTTACCCTGTAAAATAGTATTAAGCATGTTGACACTTTTCACAAAGTACAGATTTTATGTGTATTTACACGTGTGGAAGGTAGACTCTTGTTAACAGGCCCAGTTTTCTTTCAAGTTCATTGATATGAACATCTAGAACACAGATCTGAGAGCCTGAACGTTCAAACCTAGGAAGGCAAAGGGTCTTCTTTACATTACACATAAACACATTTGCATGCATGCAAGCACACAAACAGATGCTGTGAGAGGCAGGGACAGTGGACTGTGTGTACAGCTGAAGTTTCTGAGTAAGGTTAAAGGTTTGCGGTGGCTGACGTCACACGAAGGAAAAAGGGTGTGACTTTTACCCTTGCATCCACAATACTTCCTCTGGATGATGCTAAGCCACATAATGTTAGAGAGAAAATCATGTACAAGTAATACAATATATTTATTAGGTTATATGTGTTATGTTGGGTAAGAAACATATACTGGAGCTTTTGAATGACTCAACTGAATGGAAATGGTCTCATTTTCTTCACTGTACCCTGGGTGTTGTATTTCATTAACCCTGCAGTGATGCTCAGAGGCATCTGAGCATAAAACATAAACGGTTGCCAGTTTCACCCAGTGAAAATATATTTGCTCTAGCAAAAATCTTATGACAATATATATTTATGACATTTATGAGAATTTGGAGTCTACGTAAGGTGCTCAGGTATCATGATTCTACATAAAACTGCCCACATTTAAAAGTTTTCACGCATAAGATAGGTACACTGGACATGGGGGTGGGACAAGACAAAGTAATTACAACTGGATAGTACAGGCTTATGCATAATTACAAGGCAATGCACTCTGTGGACCCAAGAAGCTGCATAATGGATTAGACATTTAATTGCATTTGTAAATTAAAACCCTTTCACCCAGGTGAAAAAGGGGACTTGTGTAGAACAGATTAGAGTCCAGATTTAGAAGAAAAGAAAATGGATTGGTGTTACTTGCATGCTTCAGTAATGATGAGGCAGACACTATCAAATTGCTTGCAGCGATTACCTTGTAGCCTATATTAAGTATATCAAGGCAATTTGAAAATGAAACTAAATTGTTCACACCTAAACTTCTGCAAAAAGTCTGCAAAGTGAGACTGAAGAAGTATGAGGAAAGGTAAACTTAAAGATTTTTTTTCATCGATACCTAAATCCATTTTAAACAAATGTTACTTTGCAGCAAAATCGGTTCATGTTTTGCCTACACCGGTCACAACATTTTGAAGGTGGATGCGCCACTTCAAGTGTCTATAAAGGAAATATCCGTTTAATGAATTAATTTACTATATTTGGTTGAGTTTCGAGGATATTTGAAATGAACGGCGCGGTCTTGTCTGCAGCGCCCTCCGGCGGCACGGCCCCGCCTCTGCAGCGCGCTGACGTGCGGGGGTGGATCTGTAGCGGACGTGCCCGCACGCGAGCAACAGACCCGCGGCGCATGCGCACCTCATTGTTTTGACTGAAAATGCCGTCGGTTTCGAAAACGGCGGCCAACGCGTCTCCTCAGACCGAGAAACCGACCCACTATACGTGAGTAAAGCTCCAGCGCGAACCACGGCGTGGCCACTCGCCAACACACGCACGCACCCACGCAACTCGCGAGTGCAGCCACGCGCTTTTTGCATTTTGTCGCGGTCGTCAACTGGTGCGTGTGCGTTGAAAAACATGGTGCTTTTTTTCCTGGCTTTGTGAGTGTGTAACGTTGCACAGCAAACAGCGAGGGGGCGCGCACATTTTACAGCGCGTCACTGAGCAGCAGCATCAACAGCAGCAGCACGCGCCTCCTGAGACTAAGAAATGGTTTAGTTTGAGAGGTGCGACTTTAACCCGTCAAGACGGTCTGCTAAATGATTAGCCAGGAACTCGCTAACCAGTCTGCTTGTAAATAGCTCGGCCTTGTTTTGAGTTCCCCCTTGCTGCGCACATTTCTACACGTACGCTCAGGCACTTTGAATCAGTGTTACGTTGGAATACGTGCGCAGCCCGCTCTCTGAGTAGCGCGCTAACGCCAGTGACCCAAAAATAAAGAGTAGCGTACGGCCCCCACGGGCAGCAAAACATTGAGGGAACGCTCAACTTTTCCTCGGCCTTTGTGTCATCGCTCAGTTGCTGGTGTGGGCTGTTGTTGTTTATTTTGTTTTGTTTTGTTTTTAAACCCGCTGACTGACGGCACGCTCTGTTGTTGCTCTTTTAGCTATTTGAAGGAGTTCAGGACGGAGCAGTGTCCGCTGTTCCTGCAGCACAAGTGTACGCAGCACAGACCCTTCACGTGCTTCCACTGGCATTTTCTCAACCAGCGGCGGCGGCGACCCATCAGGCGGAGGGACGGGACGTTCAACTACAGCCCAGACGTGTACTGCACCAAGTACGACGAGACCACAGGCATCTGCCCGGATGGAGATGAGTAAGTCAAGTGTGTGTCACGATGCAGCTGATGATAAAAAATCTTAGGGTTAGGATGGAGTTTGAGGACCACTGCAGATTAATCATATAAAATGCCGAATGCCGTCCACCGTGGTATGTTGCATCGACGAGCGCACGTGTTCCTCCCCTTTGGTTACTTGAAGTGGCGTCGTTGTTTGGTTTGAGGGAGAATGTGTAGTTATACCTCGGACTTCTTTATATATGCCCCTATAGCGAGTTTGACTGTGGTAAAGCTCTGCCCCTTCTCGTTGTGTTATGTATGATGTATGTATGATGACGCAGGAGCATCTGAGAAGAGATGTGCGTTTATATCCCAGACCCTAGAATCTAGGGTTATAATGGCAAGCAAACTTTGTTTAATGCAATATTTGTCTCTGCAACCAACCAATTTCATGATTGCTTCATCTGCTGGTGGCATAATTGATTTAATGTTCAGATAATAGTGGAGAATGCCTGTTTATAATTTTACTAGAGTCAAATGCAACACATTTCAAATGCACTTTTTTTAACTCCAAGCAACAGTTTAAAGTATTTGATTTATTGTCCCTTAACCACTCAAATCCTCGCTTTTTTTAGTGTTTGGAAGTAGTCATATTTTCATTTCATTTTTTTCCTCAATTGCATAGTATTAACTTAAACAATGATATAACAGAAACATAATTTTCTTATTTTAAACTAGCCAGGTGTAATTATGTACACAGCCCATCTGGTTTTCAAGGCCCAAGTCAAGAGTTGTTGCCATTGAACAGTAGTTTATGTCTTAGTAATTAAAATGTTACTGCTGTAATAATTGCCAAATAGTTTAGTACTCTGAGTGCACAATAAATAATGATTATTACATTTGTTTTTAACTTTTGGATGCACACATTTTCTATGTAGAGTATGACTGAAATCTCTCTTTATCCAGCATCATGTTCACCAGTGCTGCTATTATATTAAGCTAATGTCAACATGTGATTCGATGCCGAGGATATTATTTTAATAAGATTCCTGATAATATAACGT
The DNA here is from genome assembly GCA_016785305.1 of Colistium nudipinnis. Classification (NCBI taxonomy): domain Eukaryota; kingdom Metazoa; phylum Chordata; class Actinopteri; order Pleuronectiformes; family Rhombosoleidae; genus Colistium; species Colistium nudipinnis. The sequence continues at coordinate 15,429 of JAFBJU010001018.1, read as the reverse complement.
TTATACTGTTTTGTTTTCATGTGAACATCATCATCAGAAATTTCACCAGTATTGATTAACTGTCTGGAAGCACAGAAACTAGATTTATGAATTCTCAAAAGTGGTGGCTTTCCCCTTTTATTTGGAGCAGGTAGTTTAAAAAGGTACATAGTTGCCACTCAATACGAGTCAGCATTAAAAGTGGTGCCGAATTTAAAGAGAAAAAAAAAATAGAAATGACAATCCTAACAATACCTCCTCTGCCAATAGAAGCTATTTCTGTATGACCTTATGTGTTTCTATAGTAACTGTTGCTACTCAAGTAAGAACAATTTGATTTATTAAAAAAAATATTGGCAACATATTTCTCTAAGTATCACTGGTGTGTCAGCCCTGCAGTCTCAATAGAATATTATTATTGATTAAAAATGTGTGCCACCAAGAACAACCACCTTGTAATGTAATTTAAAAGCCTTTCTGATTCACATGGTTAAAAAACAGAAGTATCCCTATACATTTCTATTTAGATCCGTTTATTGTTTAAATGGCATGACAAATGATGTTTACTTTTCTCCCTAGCTGTCCTTATTTACACCGGACCACTGGCGACACAGAGCGCAAGTACCATCTTCGCTATTACAAGACAGGCACTTGTATCCATGAGACAGATGCTCGAGGGCATTGTGTGAAGAATGGCCTCCACTGTGCGTTTGCTCATGGGCCACATGATCTCCGACCTCCAGTCTACGATATCAGGTGACATACTAAGCAAATAGTCTCTTCTATTTTTCCTGCCAAACATTTCACTCATACGCCTCACAAAGGATTAAGCTATTCAGCATATTTAAGCGGAAAACATGGCCATGGCCAATGTCTCATTTGTTTTAAGTTTAAAAAAAAATATATATATATATATATATTATTATTATTATTTTTTTATTATTTTTTTCTGAGCAATATTGGCTTACTATGACTTTAAACAAATCTTTTTTTGTGCAAAATGTTTGCCACATTTAAAAGGTCGGGTGTTGAAATGATAAACATCACTATATTTTGATAAGATTTCAACATGTGTAGTATGAGTTCTATCATTGCGTTTTATAACCTATGACTAATTTTCACAAACCGTGTGTTTCAGATAGTCCATTATAAGGAGTCATATTCAAATATTTGATCTGAAGCTCAATCTGTTCTATCTTACTATTGTAATACTATTGTAATGTGTAATTCTTTATTTTTAGAAAGGCCGCTGAGATAATATCCCATCACACTATATTTGTTATTTCAGACATATAGCATTCAGGTTTAAGTGAATACCAGTTAACCTCCGCTTATGCACAACAAGTAATTAACTTTTTTTAATGGCAATCATTGTGTTGTGCACAGAGAAATCCAAGCACAAGAGGCCCTTCAGAATGGACAGCTGGGATCTGGTGAAGGTATCCCTGATTTGCAGCCTGGTGTATTAGCCAGCCAAGCTATGATTGAGAAAACTCTGACGGAAGACCCTCGGTGGCAAGGTGAGAAGCCTCGTTTTAACTGGGGACGGTGTCATTTAGTGTCAAACAGACCATAATTAATTATACAAGGAGTAAACCTCTTGTTTTCTGCTGAAATCATTTAACGTCTCCTTTTTTCCCCCCTAGATACCAACTTTGTTTTAGCAAATTATAAAACGGAGCAGTGTACTAAGCCCCCAAGACTATGCAGACAGGGTTATGCCTGCCCCCACTACCACAACAGTAGAGATCGAAGACGAAATCCACGCAAGTTCAAATATAGGTAAGATGGTTGCCCAGGTTTCAATAACAAATGGTGTCAAGTTGTGTTTTGGCAGTGTGTCAAGGCTTCTGGTTCTGTCCATTGCACTACAGGTCGACTCCTTGCCCAAATGTGAAACATGGAGATGAATGGGGTGAGCCCTCAAAGTGTGACAGTGGAGATAGTTGCCAGTATTGTCACTCTCGCACTGAACAGCAGTTTCACCCCGAGGTGATTTAAGTTTTTATAGTCACATTCACATGTGTTATTATGTGTTTGAGTTTGATCAGAGTGCATCATTTAATTTGTTGTTCAATTTGCTGCTGCATTTGAGGTCTAATTGTTTCATCTGCTGATGAAATCATAGCTTCCCTGATGTAAATGAGTTGCTATTATTTTAAAAAGGACAGATATCTTCACTTTGTATTTCAGTGGCTTGTAATTTGTTTTTTCCCAGATCTACAAATCTACCAAATGCAATGACATGCGACAAACTGGATACTGTCCCAGAGGACCTTTTTGTGCATTTGCACATGTCGAGAGTAAGTCAAGCTTGTCAGCCCTAAGATCTATTTCAGACATTTTTTTTTTTTTTTTCACATTATTTCATAAATTGAAATCTTTTCAGGAATACCCTCTACAGAAGACACCATGAGTTCGTTACTAACAGCGATACAGTCGAGTTCCCAGTCCCATGTGGGCTCTCAGCAGTATTCAGAGTGTCCAGGCAGCGAGTGGAACAGTGGAGGAAACGCAACAAGTAGCAACGGACAAGTAGGAAGTGTATTTTTTTTCTCTGTTGTTACGATTTTCCTTCAATAGGTCATTTATTAGAATCAGTTTGACGAGAGCAGTGTTGTCCTACAGTTCTACCATGCATAGGGTTTCAGGTCCAAACCAGAAACCAGCTTAATAACAAATGAGATGATGCAAACCAGTATTCCACTTTAACATTTGCTTAACATTTTCTCATTTTTCTGTTGATGTGTTTTTATACATTGCTTTTTCATTATTACCATTTTCTTTTATTGTTTTACATTTCATTACCCGCTTATTTCAAAATAACAAGCGATTCCTTATTGAAAGCAAATTACAAAGCAGCCAGTCATCCTTCATTATTAGTTCTCAATCTAACGTATGTCCAGATTTATGTATCACCTTCGTAGCCCACTCATAGCAATGGCTTTGTTTATTTTATGTTTTATTTTATGATCATCATTTTTTTATTAAGATCATGTGCGTTTCTCTTTCTCAGGTTCAATGTTCTAATAGTTCAACTGTAATGCCAAGCTCAGGAAACGACAGTTTGTTATCCCCTGTGGGATCCATCAGCAGGCCCAAATCCTTAACTAATAGTTTATGTTCAGAATCCACAACATCCAGTGTATCATCTCTGACGACTAACTATCCTAGAGCTCCGGGCTTTGAACGCGTGGATCAGGTACACAGACTGCTCTCTTCAGCTTTAGGATGAATACGTTGGGCCTGACATTTTTTTTAATATTGCATTTTTATTTAACTCATTGTTTGTTTTGTCATTCATTCTGTTGCTGTATCATTTTTATTGGTTAGGTTTGTTGTTAAAACATGTACTGTATGTCACACTTTATTTAGTAAATTATCCCTTTGATTATCCCCATAGTAAATTCTCTTTGATTATAGTTCCTTAAATATGTATATATAACAGGTAGTGCGGAAAGTATGTACTCAACTATTAAGTAGTTAAAACTAGGTGGATATGACTTGGGTGAAAGTCTTGTTTTATTTTACTTGTCTGAGCGGCCAGTATTACATCGGACTAAAAATATTCTTTGACTGCATTCTCGAAGAATCCCGCCCACTCGTGGAAACATGTTTTTATCACTTAGTATGTGGTGTAATCAAAGGCAGTCTATTTGAAAGATTCCTGGATCTGCCAGAGGCAAAGTCAAGTGTCGTAGGATCAGTTTACGCACCTCTGATACTGATTGGGTCTACTTTTCCAGACCCCACACTAATCATAACAACAAATGAACAAGGAAAACCCCGGTGTTCAAAGCTGCTCAGAGGCCAGTCACCGCATCACAGTTAGCTCTGTCTGGGAAAGTGAAAATGCCTTTAGGTGATATTAACTGTATGTAAACTTTAGATCTATGTCTCTGAAATGTGCTGTGGTTTTTGGATTTATAGATTAAGACCAAGGGGCAGGTGGATCAAAAAATGATGGACCAAGAAAAACAGGTTTGTGTTTGAATATATTCTTTCTGTGATTATAATTTGATGATATATAACATATGTACATTAGTAAAAAGAAAAAGCGAACTCTAATCGACAAAAAATACTACCTGTGCTCCCCTCTTTTTTTTTTCAGACACAACATACTGTATTCTCTGCAGTGAACCCTTTGGCGTCCAGCTTTACCTCCAGTATAACATCCAGCTTGGCCTCCAGTGTAGGCTCAGATAGCTCTTCACCTACCACCTTATCAACAATGAATGCAAAAGCCACTCCTTTCTATCCTGGGAGCAATACGGTGGAGTCTGTCATAGGTAAGTGCACATGCAACCAATGGTGAACTGGTTAAAAACTGACTGCTCACTCTTTTTTATTTATGATTTTTTTTTTAAGTATGATGTCATTCCGATGTATTTTGTTTTTCGCCAGGATCTGCCCTGGACCTCAATTTTAGTGACATCAATGTTGCATCTCTTGAAAAGGACTTGGAGGAGCAAGACAACAGCGCTGGATTAGCAAGTGAGGACCTCTTGTTGGAGGAATTTCAGTGGATGACTCATTACATCGGAAGGTAGTGTCACCATGATGTGCTCGTAAAATGGTTCTCTTTTCCCCCCACAGGTCAAAGAATGCTCGTTGGGTCAGCCCCGGTTAACATTCCTGGCTCCTTGGCACGGTCGTCCTCATTTAATTCCTCCTCATCGCTGTCCACCTCCCCATTGAGCTCCCTCTCCCAGTCCCTGTCGCAGTCCCTCCTGTCGGGGGCACTTTCGCATCATAATCAGCCTTCCAACATGTTAGCCAAACCGGAGCATGGCCTCCTGGGAACGCCCACCTCCTCCTCCCAGAACTCTTTGGGTAAGCCAACAGAATCAGACGTCTTGCTGCAAGTGAGAAGGAGAGCCTTTGACTTTAGATTTTAATTGTGTACTGTACTTGAAAGTATTTTATACTTAACCTTACAATATCTCTGTTCATCAGCATTTGCATGTTTTGTTATTTTACTTTTCTGGCAAGTATTGTGCACCTCTCTCAACATTGCTTAAAACATAAGGCTCCGTTGAATCTGGCTATTTCTCTCTGCAAATAATTGGTTTGACGTATACATTTTAAATATAAGAAGCGAAATTACGGGTTGATTAAAAAGCATTTTAGTCATCTTATTGCTCCCTCATGCGCAACCAGGATTAACGGTTTCCTTTTATGCTTGGTCCTGTGATTTCAACGCATCACTCACCTAGGCTTGAACGGAGGAGCCAGCAACATTTGGGACTTTGTAAGTGGCAGCTTTTCACCGAGTCCGTCACCAGTTTTCAGCAGCCTGAGCTCCATAACCACCAGCGCTGATCTGGCCCGCCTTTTTAGAGAGCTGGAAGAGGCCAAGAGGAAGATCAAACAATGGGAGGAGGCCTGGCATCAGGTCAAACAAGTCAGTGTCACCAATATACATGCATTGCAACACATCCTGGCGTTTTTCCATAGATCCTAAGATTTGTTTACTGATCACCCGGCTCCACTTCGTTCCAGGCCTGTGAAGCATGCCAGAAAGAAGCCCGTGAAGCCAAGGAACAAGCGAAAACAGCCGAGGCGGAGAGGCACTTGGCGGAACAGAAATGGGAGGAAACGGAGCGCAAGTTGAAAGAGCTCCAGGGGGACTTTGACGTGCTTTGCCGCACGGCGGGGACACCTCTTCTGCGTAGCTATGGGGAGCTGGACCAGCTCCCTTTGTCAAAGCTCCACTCCATCCAGAGTCAGCTGCGTAATGACCTTGACCTTATAGACGGGGTAAGAAAGACTAGATCCTACTCAGCATTTTCATTTGTAGCATCTCCGTAGTTTTGACACGGTTTAGCAGACTGCCACGCAGGTCTCGGTTTTGTCATCGTGCATGCTAATTTCGAAAAGTCTGCATGGTCTGCATTTACTTGCGTTGCAGCTGATATCCATTCTTCTTCTCCCCAACAGGTAATATATCAGCTTCAGTCAAAGAAATGTATAGTTTGCCAAAAACATGATCGTTGCATTGTCCTGCAGCCTTGCCAACATTACGTACTGTGCGAGAGCTGTGCGCCTAGTAAAACAGAATGTCCCTACTGTAGAACGAAAATATTGAAGTGGTGATGTACAATTCATTCAAGGTACTATTTAAAGAATTAGCCCTCTGAAAAAACTGCTATTAGTTGAGACAGTACACTTTCTAAATGGCAACGTCTGTTTCATATCTCGATTGCATTCATTTAGGCCAATATGATGTTTGACTGACAAAACAAATCTAATTATGTACAGGGAATTCCATCATGATGGCTTTTGCTCATTTTATGGGAGAACCAGTTAGCTTTCTGTATGGAAAGCCATGCACTCATATTGGCATATGAAATGACCCTTCAGTGCCCTTTCCAAAATCTGCAGTTATGATTGAGACAATCTAAATGACATACATCTTGTGCCCGGAGGTCTTCATTTGGCTTATAAATGCACGTGCTTTCAAAAGCTCTTCGTCATAATGCTAATATGCATTGCGGAGCCGCCGCAGCTCTTGCGGTAAATACTATTCAAACGAATAAAATGCAAATGGAATCAAGCTTAGTATATAAAGATGTTAATATGCTTTTAATGGATTGGTAATGCACTTAAAAACGTTAAGAACATCCAGTAGAAAAGTGTGTGACGCAAATAAAAGTAAGTCGGTTTGAACTCGGACAGTAGAAAGGAAAATGTTTTTTTTTACTCCAACTAACCGCAACAGTCAATCTTGCCTGTGAAGGAATATATCAGCGATTTTAAACGGCATATTCAAATCCTTCTTCTGTCTATGATATATTCCAATATCTTAAGGTCATTCGGTGAGCAGAAGGAGTTGGTTGATTTAATGACGTTATGCTCTAATTTGCCCAAAAAAAGCTGCCGTTAAGGCCTCTGACCTGCGCAGGCTAATATTAAAAAAAAATATTTATCTTCTTGAGGATCAATGGATACCTCTTTTAGAATCACAGATAACGCCATTGATGGTGCACTAAAATAATAATAGTGCCATTTCAAGTTGGGATCCCACATGCAGGCAAGTCATTCAGTCAACGTTAGATACGTTCTGCGAGAAAGAATGGGCAGTTCACTTGCAAATGAGTTCGGTTCAGTTCAGCATAAAATGGGCAAAACTTGGATGATATATATTTTTTTAATTAAAGAGGAATATTACTAATGAAAAAGGAGTCGCACCATTTTACAGAGCATAGAGCTTCTGAAATGCAATTATTACACTTGGTGTTGATCCATGTCATTGCATTAGAAAGCACAACAACATTTAGCAGCTCCATGCTTCAACACACACTTTTCATGCATCATACGAGTCATTAATGGGATAATAACTATCTTTGGCCTGCTTTCCAACAGAATAGACCTAATATGCAGATGTGTACATATGAATCACATCAGATGAGTCGTTAGTGCTGAACAAAGACCGGTTCCTATAAAGCTGCTGTCGTAAATCAGCAATCAGGAAAACAACAACGAAGGTTTGCTGCGATCAGTGATCCTCTTTAAGTGAAGTCACATTTTGTTAAACCCCCAAACTTAAAAATCCGACCAGTCAAGCATCATTATTTTGACCGACTTTCTGAAGTAGTTTGAGTTGTTATTAAAGCACTTTGTCGACCTGGGACTTAATTAAAGGGTATTTAGATGTTTTTGCTTTAAGCTACTTTCTAGGTATGTCTTTTTTTTTGTTTTTTTTAAACTTTTTTATATATATATATAGATAGATATATATATAAATATATGTACATGTATAAGCTAATGTCTGAAGCAATGTCTGTGTGTACTGTGAAACATAATTTGAATATTTCAATGTTTCCTATTGTTAAATCATGGCATGGTTCTGCATATTAAGATTTCATAGAAAAGTACTTAATAGTTTCTACTTTCATAGTTAGATTTATAAAATTTCAATCAAATAAGTGCACATTTATGCATTTTAGGCATAACCAGCAGCTGTAATATCAGTCGGGCACATGCTACATGTTAAGGCTGTTATTCAATCAGTTAGTTTAGTTTTGTAGAGATTTATATAGCCTAGCTGTTTAGAAAAGCATGTATTGTATTTGCTAAAAGCCTGACATGGGGATTTTTGTAGGAATCGAGCCTCTTGACTTGTCTAGAACATATCGGCCTCAAACTCTAAAGTGCCTTGCCCTAGTTGGACAGGATACGTGTTGAATTTTTCCGAGCAAACGCAAGTATTTGAAGCTTGTGCGGAGGTTGCGACAAAATGTGTCTTTGGTTTGACTTTGTCCTGATACATGCACGTTCAATTGGCCAAACCCATAAAGTATTTCTGCAGGAGATAATTGAAAGCAAACATTGTCCCGACTTCAAGTTTAAAAAATCAACCTCCTCCCTCTCTCCCTCTCCAACTACCCCGCCTGCTCATTCCTTGGTCGTGGTGCTCTTTTTGGTGCAGCTTCAGTCTTTTGAAATTAGGTTTTTCAATTTAGAGTTTGGGAGTATGCAAGCGGAACACATGGATTTGTACAGCAATGTATGCAAATGCTGAGAAACAGTTGAGTTAGTATTATTGTTATAATTCTGCAGCGAATGAAGAAGCTTATTGTTGACTTGGAAGTTTGAGTTTGCATTTGTGCTTGGGTCCATCCAATTGAAAATGACCTTCTACTGTGTTTCAAATTGAATAGGAAGTCATGTATCTCCAGGTACACCTTTTGCTACTTATAAATATGGGACAAATGCATTGTTTACATTCACGTAAATGACACTTAAGCAACTCGGAGGAAAGCTATCGAGAAAGGTTGTGGTGTTCTTAGCATTTTCATGATCATTTTTCAGCATAAAAGGCAGGCTAAACACACTTGGTATGGCATGTTATGCGATATACTAACCAGCTCCCAAAAAAAAGGAAAAAGTGTGTCACACTGCCAGAATATATTTGTAATGATTTATTTTTGGTCTAGTAAAGGCTTAACTTCTGCAAGCTTCGCTGCTACTAGAAAAGTTATTAGTGTAATTTCTCGTTATGCATTTAGATGTTTGAATGTTGTCCTGCATCCACAGGTCAGATTTTAACGAAACGACAATTTAACTTGACTAAATTTGTAAACATAACATTTGTAAATGTCAGTACTTTTGTAAATCACGTAGAATGATGTCACAGACCTCTCATTCTGTCGATTGTCCCTTTTTTGGACTGATGGAAGGTACATTTATTTTCTTTGGATTCCCCGCCCCCGCCCCCATATGCTGGAGTAGCAGAGTGCATTGCAGCACATTTCACAGGTTCCTCTGGTCTGTTTTGTTCACCTGCGAAGCCAACTTAATTATATGATGTCTAGTGTGAAAATCGAAGAATTAACCAAAGTGGTGTTCTGGTAGCTGTCCAAATATGTATTCTAAAGGGAAAAAATGACCTCTGAACAGAATTCAACTGATTGGTACGGTATTGGAAATGTCAACGATGTAGTTGTAGCAGGTGGCTGTGTAGAAGAAAACGAGACACAATCCAGCATTGTGAGAGGCAGGAATTCTGTTTTTTGAGGAATTAATATTTAACTCAGTAGGACATTAACTTCCTCTAGTGAGTAAACAACAGGACTATGCCAATGGGTTTTACTCACAACATCAATGGACTAATGCCCACATTTTTTGCAGTTTTACCAAAGACACGTATGCTTTCATTATTTCTTTTGTACTACATTTCATCAGTACTTTCATTTCAGTAGGAAATCTGAATTTGAATCACCTAGTACCTTAAATAGATATGTGCTTCATTAACAGTAACTAATGGCATCTTTTTTTTTTTAATCTTAACTTAGCTACGGTGAGTTGATACACAAATGATCAAAAATGCATGGGTCAGATCCTCACAAATGTATATTTGTGCGTGCAATATTTGTGTTACGTATACATTGACGTTTATGGCAGATATGTGCGACGGTTGGCACATGCGGACCTTAAGCAAGGATTCAAAAAGTGTCCGTTTAAATGTGTCTACAGTGAAGGAATGTCAAAGGCGAATGACATTTGTGCTTTTGAAGTGACCACCTATTCTTCACTACAGTACAGTTTTAAAAGGAATGTTGTGTGTTGACTTTGCTTAACTCGATAATCTCTCAAATCACTTTGGAAAATGACATTTAAGCATTCTATGCTACGTTATGTTATTATAGGCCCGACTCTAAGGTCCTTTGTTTTACATTTTGTTTTCTATTCCCCAATCCCATGGCCCAAATTATTGTTCATTTGCAAAATTGCATGGGAGAAACGATTGTGACGAGAATCAATGGCAGATACAGACACATATAAAACTGAGTTGTTTTGATTGTAATTTGTTGAAAACCCTTTATCTCTCTGGTGGTCTACTTTACCCAATTAAAGTTAAAAAAAATAAAATAAATAACCTAAACAAACATTCACAAGGTAAGCGCAGCTTACATTTATTTCGTTCTTCAGACTTATTTAATTCATGTCTAGCGGACCAATTACACTTTGAAGTACATCTGTGCCTTTTGATAATAACATGACGTTGATTGGTATTTAGAAAACATTTCTGAAAATACATTTGTTTATGGATGTTTAAGGATATGTTAATTAGAATCAAAATTCCAGTGCCTTAAAACATTTTTGTGGACCATAAAGGGATTGCTTAGTGATCCCCCTGCATTCAAGCCACTTAAATTGAGGGACAATTGTAAATCTCAGTCTGTATTTGCCATAAAGTTTCAGAAAAAGTAGCACTACATATTCCCTGAAAACACACGTTTTTATCTCGACTATTTATTTGGCACCAAAAGCTCAAATTGTGAGGAAAAGCACCAAATAGGGAGAATCTTGTAAATGAACTGTAATAGATGTATCATTACGCTCTGCATTGGAATAGTTTAACCTATTTTGCATTATTGCTAGTTGTTGTGTTGTCTTTTTCTTTTTAATATGAAAATGGGGCCTGAAGATTTATGCAATCTTATACATGTATATGAGTGGGAATGTGTATGGAACTGTTCAAATTAAGTAAACTAAATGTGGAACAAGTTGTTCCGTACATTTCAGAAGATGTCATTAGGAATGTTATTTTAACTTTGAAACCCTGAAATATTGAATGTATTGTTCTCAATTAGATATTCAATTAATGCGTCACTGGATATTACGGCGCGCAGTTAATTAATTACGATGGAGCATCTAGTTGTGAACTGCTATTCAGAAAATAAAACTTTTCGACCGAAAGTTTTCAAGTATCTATTTGTCAGCATAATGAGGAAACATAAGGAAAGACGTTTATTTTTCCCAGGGTAACACAGTGATTTAATAGAAAATGTTATATCTGAGGAAACTGCATTTCATGGGTTTATTGTCGGCAAATTTAGATATTATTTATAGATGGAAGAAAGAAAAAAGTCCCCTATTTTGTGACAAAATGTATGGATATGTAGGTAACTCTCTACTTATAATTGTAGAAATTATTCTATTGGTATATTGATATTTTTTGTGTTGTGAACACAAAAAATGGTGCAAGTCTTAGAATATTAGATTTTGTTTTTCTTTTCTACATTAAGGATTGTGTACTGCATAATTTCTGTAGTGTATTACTCGTTTGTTAACACTTTCTAAATTGTTACACTAAAGGTATGCAATGGTTTACAGAGTTCACATAATTATTTTTATCATCTTGAGAATTAAAATTATTTCTCATCATAAACGTGTGGATATTTCTTGTCTCAACCACAACATGCAGAATCCAGTTATGAATTTCTTTTCCCCTGTGCCTTAAGCTCGATTGGACACCAGATGATAGAGCAGAGTGATCTTTAGGAAACATTTATTTGTTGCATTAAAGCATATTAAAAGTAATGTGTAATATTAATACTGTATAATGTGTAAACACTTGCATGCAGGAACGTCGGCCATGCAAACATATGGTAGAGGTGAAGAAATGAAAAACGTGGAAAACGTCATTGTATAGCAAGTCGTACAAAATTCGACAAATACGACTTATGCCTCAAAAAAGTCAAACATTTCAGAAACACTTGAAACATGCACAGCAACGTGAGTGTGGCAGTGGGGCGTGGTCAGTACGTCGGCTGCAGGAGAATGGTGGAGAGACGGGAGTGGCGGCCGGAACCAGACAGCTGACCCGAATCATGTAATCAATTAAGGAAATATAAAGCATGTGGTTAACTTGGTTCTGGTTTCCTTGCAGTAGGCTGAATCCTGGGAGGAGGATATACTGAATGCCTCAAGCCTCCTGAAAAAGACTGCCGCGTTGTTGCCTCTTATCGTTGAGTTCAGTGGACAATAAAAAAAACGGCTACTTGGTGTGATACAAACGGTCTCCCTTCCCCTGACTATAACTTCGGCGTGAGCATGGACCTTCACAGTGGCGCCCATCGGGGACTCACTCGGAGGGAGGGGCGCTCCAGCGTCTCGCCGCCACGCAGAGGGCCGTGCTGCTGCAGCATCCGACCGCCCGGGAGCCCCTGACCCGCTCAGCCGCTGATCTCCTTCCAAAGGATGACTGCAGAGGACGACACGGACTTGCAGCCCCAGCTTTCCGGGGGAGCCCAGTTGGCTGCGCGCAGCCTGTCGGCGCTCTTCCGTCACATCGATGGAGAGCTGAGGAGGGCCATCCTGGACCCGGCTAGACAGCACGCCCGAGGGACATGGCCGCCGGTTCAGAAGCCTTCCCTTCTCCTTTGCGCAGCAGCTGCTGCTCGATGGGGCGATGCGATGGCTCCGGCCGGGGGACGTCATCATGCAGGTGGTGCTGGAGCAGTTAATCGCCGGTCTTCCCTCAGCCCCACAGTAAGCAATGTAAAAATAAATGGTAGAGGAGTGAACAACTTCTTAGTATCAGGAACATCTGCGGTGCTTTAAAATGGGGTAGATGCGAGGAGAAAGTGAAAACGTCAGCATTTTTTGGACTGTTTCTGTCGTCAAAAGTTGGGGAAAAAACACTTTACTATAGCCTTGTCGGTCAAAAAAAGTCTACATTTTCAAAAATGTTAAACATTCAAAACTCACACATGAATATCGGCAGTGCCTAAAAATAGGGTAGATGCGAAAAAACATTAAAACCTCATAATTCCTTTTACTTGTTATCTGTCCTCCAAAATTTGACAAAAGCGCTTTACTATTGCCTTATCTCGGCCAAAAAAAAAACATATTCAAACATGTCGAAAACACTTGAAACTTGCACAGGAACATTGCAGTGCCAAAAAACTAGGTGTGGGAAAAAAAGTGAAAAGGTCATAGTTTATTCTTTTTTTTAACTTTTTCTGCCGTCCAAAATTGGACAAAAATGCCTTATTATAGCCTTATGTCGGAAAAAAAAGTCAAAATGTTGAAAACACCCGAACGTCACACAGTAACAGGGCAGTGCCTAAAAATAGGGTAGATCTGAAAAAAGGGAAAAGTTTTTTATTTTTTTACTTTTTATGTTTTCCAAAATTTGACTTACTTTACTATTGCCTTATGTTGGCCAAAAAAGTCAACATATTCAAACATTTCGAAAACACTTGAAACTTGAACAGGAACAATGCCTTTTTTTTACAAAAAACGCCTTACTATAGCCTTACCTTCGGCCCAAAAATTAAAAATTTTCAAACATGTCGAAAACACTCGAAACTCGCACAGCAGCATCGGCAGTGCGTAAAAATAGTGTAGGTTCGAAAATGAAGTGAAAAAAGTTTAAATGTCTTAGTTTTTGGGCTTTTTTTTGTCGTCCAAAATGTGAAAAAAAACGCCTTACTATAGCCTTACCTTCGGCCCAAAAATTCTACATTTTCAAACACACGAAACTCTCAGAGCAGCATCGTCAGAGCTTAAAAATAGGGTAGGTGAAAAAATAAAGTGAAAAAAGTGTAAATGTCCTAGTTTTTGGCTTTTTTTTTGATGTCCAAAATGTGGAAGAAAAAAAAACGCCTTACTTAAGCCTTACCCTCGGCCCTAAATTTTGAATTTTTCAAACATGTCAAAAATACTCGAAACTCGCACAGCAGCATCGGCAGGGCTTGAAAATAGGGTAGGTGCAAAAATGAAGTGGAAAAAGTTTAAACGTCCTAGTTTTTGGGGACTTTTTTGTCGTCCAAAATGTGAAAAAAAAACGCCATACTATAGCCTTACCTTCAGCCCAAAATTTCCACATTTTCAAACATGTCGAAAACACTAAAAACTCACACAGCAGCATCGGCAGTGCTTAAAAATAATGTAGGTTCGAAAATGAAGTGTAAAAAAGTGTAAATGTCTTAGTTTTTGGGCTTTTTTTTGTCGTCCAAAATGTGATAAACGCCTTACTATAGCCTTACCTTCGGCCCAAAAATTCGCAATTTTCAAACACTCGAAACTCTCAGAGCGGCATCGGCAGGACTTGAAAATAGGGTAGGTGCAAAAAAAAAGTGGACAAAGTTTAAACGTCCTAGTTTTTGGGGACTTTTTTGTCGTCCAAAATGTGAAAAAAACGCCATACACAGCAGCATCGGCAGTGCTTAAAAATAGTGTAGGTTCGAAAATGAAGTGAAAAAAGTGTAAATGTCTTAGTTTTTGGGCTTTTTTTTGTCGTCCAAAATGTGATAAACGCCTTACTATAGCCTTACCTTTGCCCCAAAAATTCCAAATTTTCAAACATGTCGAAAACACTTGAAACTCACACAGCAGCATCGGCAGGGCTTAAAAATAGGGTAGGTGCAAATTAAAGTGGTAAATGTGTAAACGTCCTAGTTTTTGGGGACTTTTTTGCCGTCCAAAATGTGACAAAAAAACGCCTTACTATAGCCTTACCTTCGGCCCAAAATTTCCAAATTTTCAAACATGTCGAAAACACTAAAAACTCGCACAGCAGCATCGGCAGTGCTTAAAAATAGTGTAGGTTCGAAAATGAAGTGAAAAAAAGTGTAAATGTCTTAGTTTTTGGGCTTTTTTTTATCGTCCAAAATGTGAAAAAAAACGCCATACACAGCAGCATCGGCAGTGCTTAAAAATAGTGTAGGTTCGAAAATGAAGTGAAAAAAGTGTAAATGTCTTAGTTTTTGGGCTTTTTTTTGTCGTCCAAAATGTGAAAAAAAACGCCTTACTATAGCCTTACCTTCGGCCCAAAAATTCGAAATTTTCAAACACTCGCAACTCTCAGAGCAGCATCGTCAGAGCTTAAAAATAGGGTAGGTGCAAAAATAAAGTGGAACAAGTTTGAACGTCCTAGTTATAGGGGACTTTTTTGTCGTCCAAAATGTGAAAAAAAACGCCATACTATAGCCTTAACTTTGGCCCAAAAATTCTAAATTTTCAAACATGTCGAAAACACTTGAAACTCACACAGCAGCATCGGCAGGGCTTAAAAATAGGGTAGGTTCAAAAATAAAGTGAAAAAAGTGTAAATGTCCTAGTTTTTGGAAAAAAAAATTATGTCCAAAATGTGGAAAAAAAAAACGCCTTACTTTAGCCTTACCTTCGGCCCAAAAATTCTAAATTTTCAAACAT
>JAFBJU010001016.1:22009-66873 GCA_016785305.1 Colistium nudipinnis | reverse complement strand
GGTCTTGGTCCTGTGTCTCTCGGACATCGGGAATTAGGTCAAAGGTCAAAAGGTAAAAAATTATTTTCGGACCAATTAAGTGAAATTGGATACTTTTCCAAGGCACACCTGATGATATCTGAAGACAAGGTTGTTGAAAATCACTTCTCTATTCCTTTCATGATTTCATAGACATGCAGATTTTCTTCTCCTACTTTCTGTCAGGTTATAGTAAGCTTTCTTTTTTTTTTTTACTATCCCTTGTCATTTAGCTTTAGGGAGTAGGAAAAAATGTCCTCCATCCGTTGAAAATCCCATAATCCCCCCGTTTAGATTTGGGGATGAGAGAGGTTCGCAGCTGTGGCTCTGAGGTAAACCAGACTGTCCAATAATCCAGGCATTGGTGGTTCAACCCCTGGCTCCTCCTGCACAGGCAGATGTGTCATGTGTGCGAAAATTTTACCTGACTTGTGTCACAGTCTTGATTTCCTCCCTCATCTTCCTGCATGCGTCAAAGCATGTGAGCGTAGAACACAAATCCAAAACCGTCCTCATCAGCTGATAGATTTGCATAAATAGAGCCAAAGTCAATACAGGCTGATTACCATGGCGATGATGTTGTTATGGAGACCAATCAAGCGCAGAGGTGATCTGATAGGTGTCCCCCCCCCAACAAACGTGCAGCGCCAGAGAGCTGAAAATGATCCGGGAGGTGGATCGGTGCCGGGAGGGAAAATATTCTGTTTAGTCTCCGCTCACCTTATTATGAGATTTAAAAACTTGACTGTGTGCGCATTTGTGCGCCTTGTTGTTTTTTTTAATGCGCCATGACCTTTTTCTCACTTAACTCCTTTCAAGAGACTTAATTCCATAATGGAGCCTGTGGTTTTGGCGCTGCCAGTATTCCAGGCCCAGCTGGGGTCACCAGATTCCTTTTCCCAGTGTGCAAAAAAAAAAACACACCAAGAGCCCGGTTGTTGGCCCACTTCACATGATATGACACACTTCAGTTGCCATGACGGCGGCCGGCGGGTGTTTGTGGGCGATGCTAAACGGCTGCAGGTGTAAAGAGACGCACCTCTGAGCCGAATCCTGAGGGACAGAATTTGTGAAACTGTGAAACGGATCATGTTTGACTGAGTGTAATGAATAATGGGATTTACCCACAGGTTAATAGGATACCACGGAATCCCATTACCCAGAATCCTTTGGCAGCTGACCTAACATTTGAGGGACGGAGACATCTGGCCCGCAACAAATTCCCCTCAAAACCCCCGAGCTATCAGACTTTTTTTTTTTTTTTTAATCTGCTCTTGAAGAGGAGCTGAGGAGGAAAAAGGCGATAATATCACCCGGGCGTCTCTCTGAGGAACACGAGATGATAAATGAACTTTATGAGTGGATATTTCCATGTCGGGATTTTTTTCTTCTTCTTCTTCGTCTTCTTCGCAGCTTTTGTTCCACGGAGCGTGTGCATGGACACAATGCCTCACTTCTATTTTCTTGCAGCAAATCATTTGCCACATTGACTCTGGAGCGGAGTCTGTGCGCCAGACAGACTCTACCTTTTAGTCCATTTCTTTTTTTTTTTTGGTGGGGTTAATTTCACGTGCATGGCTCCTGTTCAGGTTAAAGTGTGTGAGCACAAACGAGTTGTGTGTGTGTGTGTGTGTGTTTTTCTTTTTCTTCTGAGGACGGAGCTTGTCGAATGGACAGCCTTCCTGGATCTCCCCAGAGTTCAGTACTGTGGGAAAACACATGTTGTTGTTGTTGTCCACTTTCCTCACATGGAGGGAGGGGAGAGTTGAACCGAGGTCACTTTGACAAGACATACAGTGCGGACCTCTCAGAGGACGTGTGTGTGTGTGTGTGCGCGTTTGCATGTGTGTGTCTCCCTTAAGGTTGTGAGGACGCCTTTTGGATGAAAACCATGCTTGTGTTTTTTTTTTTATCACAACTTGAAAGTGCTTTTTTATTGGGTGTAGACTTTTAAGGTTGAAGGTTGGAAGGTGAAAAGTTGAGATCAGACAGGAAGTTGTGTTAGTGTAGATAACGTCATTTCATTGTGTGTCCTCACAACTCTACGTCTGGTCTTTTTTTTTTTAAAGTCTAAGCGTGTAAATGCATGCATGCATACATTTGCGTGAAAGCGTGTCCCCGCATGTTCCTGACATTCTGGGTGATGTTTTTTTTTTCTTCTGCTGGACCGTGTGTTGGGCTGCGTGCCACGTGTAGTTTGTGTCGTTTCCTCTCTGCCCAGTGAGAAGCTCCGGGATACGGCTAAAAATATCCACAGGCCCACAGGAGGAAAAAAGGAGACAGGATGGAAACCGGTTTCCAGGAGCTCCGAGAAGAAGACATGGAGGCTCGGAGGAGGAACCTGGAGCCAGGAGATCCCACTGGGTTCTCCCCTCCTCCTCCTCCTCCTCAGGTGTGGTTCTGTTCCTCTGGTAAAGATGAGCTGTACTTTTGTATAGAGTTACACACCCCTCTCTCTCTCTCTCTCTCTCTCTCTCTCTCTCTCTCTCTCTCTCTCTCTCTCTCTCTCTCTCTCCCCCTCCCTCCCTCTCCCTCTCTCTCTCTCCATGCAGTGATGACATCTTGGGTTGTTTTAATTCAGATTGTTATTATTTAGCAGATTAAAAACAGAATTCTGATGGTTGTAGATACCACATACACACATGTATAGGGGTCCTGAGGAGGAGGCGTGTGATGAAAAGGAGGAGGAGGAGGAGGAGGAGAAGAGAATCCAGAAGGGAAGGGGCAGCATCAGCTGCAGCAGAGACAGAGGAGAGAGGGAGAGGAGGAGAGGACATGAAACACTCCTCTATTCAACACTGAACCACTGGAGCTCACCATGTATTTCGGTATTTATCTTTTTATGGTTTTCATATGTGTGCGTGTGTGTGTGTGTGTTTGTGTGTCTATGCAAAGAAGCGCGGTCACTTGTTACGTAGTAGAAGGTTGTTAAAAAATCGTCACGGATAGAGCAGTTCATTTATTGAATGGCTTAGAGTGAAACTAATTCAGCTATGAGACATTAACAGGATTGTAATAATAATCATTTAAAAAAGTAACCATGGTAACATTGTTCAATAAGGTTAACAGAAGAAAAGTGTCATGGTGCATGGAAAAAAAAAAGAAAGACATCTTTATTGTAAATGCATGCTTGAAGACAGGATCATATACCACGCGCACAAATAAACTTGATCAAAATGAATATGAATACAACATGGGAGTTCTGGAGATCGCATTTTATTCCGAATCAGACACACCGGAGAGTTGAGGACAATCAGCGGTGCGGTGATTTTCATAGCACGTGTGAGCTCGGTGACAATCAAACCTGTGAGAACGCGCACAATGCGCTGCTTTAATCAGTGGACGCGTGTGCGTGTGAGTGTGTCTGCGCGCGTGCCGGCCAATGTGTGCCCGTGTTTTGTGTGCGTGCATTGAGACGCTTTGTGCTTGTTTTATTGGAATGTGTTCTTCTTTTCTTTTTTTTTGCGTGCGCATGTGTGTGTGCGCGCGCGCACGTGCTTGCGTGCGTGTGTGTCGCCAACCCTACTAAAGTTCATAATGATCACAATGAACACGTGACCAGAGAGTGGAAATAATGTGTCTTATTTGATTATTGATTTCAAACGAGCCTTTAATGTTGCAGCTTTATTTCTCGTAAATACATATTTTCATATTTCATATTTTAGGTGATTATTATTGTCTATCTGGTGTGTGATTTATCTTCATCATCCTCATCCTCCTGTTCACTTCCCGACTTGTCTCTCAGGTAATGTGTGTCCCAGCGTCCCGGCGCCTCTGTCCCGTCCCGCGCTGTGCAGGACCCGGCCTCTGCTCCCCTTCCAGCTGCTGCCCGGCTTCCCGGAGGTGAGTGCTGTCAGTCATTGTTGTCGTCGTCATAGCAACCGCAAATCTCATCCGCTCTACCCAAATTCAAGTCCACAAAACTCCTAAACAGCGTCCTCATCACAGTGGTCTCTCTCGCCTGCTCAGATTTGTATTTATTCATTTATATACAGTATATATTTTTTAAACTCACAAATGTATGAGCTCACTCTGCCTACATCTTTCCAAATATATCAGCCGCCATGCGGCGCGCCGTGACATTTCCACACATCCTGAGGGCTGGATCTGATTCCTTGGTATTCCTCACACAGAGGCCTTTTTTTTTTTTTTTTTTTTCAAAGAGCTGTCCACCTCAGTGTGTGCGTGTGCGTGCGCGTGAGGCATGAAGGTGGAGAGAGAGAACCAGAGTGTTAGCCCCCGAGGAGAGCTGAAGTGGAATCCTCTCTCTGGCCCATGTGACATCACCACAAACTTTGCTCTTTAGTGTCAGCTCTAATCTGGGATTAGAGAGGAAAACGCTCTGTTTTTGTGTCGTACATTTTTTTTTTGTGTACGACGTGTTGCATGTGTGTTGCCTCCCTCTCCGCCATTATCCCACTCCAACTTCTCTCCATTTCCTCCTCCGACACCACAAATGGACAGAATTCGAAATGAATACCAAAATTCAATCAGAGACTTTCCCTCCACTGGTGGATTGCGTTCAGGCTGGAGTCAGGTTATTGTTCTCCCATCGCCCTCCACCCGCTGAGTCACAGCCCCTCCCCTTTATTCATAACTACTGTCTATCCTAGATTTGATTACACTCTGTACTTTGCAGAAATAATCGTGTTTAATCATTTTTGGAATTATGGCTTTTAATTATCCTCCTGTAAAAGGCAGAGCATTGGATAAATGGTCTCAAATATCCTTCAACGTGCCCATTGAACCAGTGAATAAAACAAAAAGGAGGAATAATGATCTTCTACGTTTCTGATGCCTTTTCCGTTGAGTTCATTTTTGATGATCAAATTCTTTATTGCATTTAATAAATAGATAGCCACCCTGGGGCTGCTCCCACTGATACATTCTACAAACTGAATCTGTGCTATGATTTGAACATGTGGGCGTTTAGAAAGTTTCAGCTGAACTCTCACTGACGCTGTTTCATGCCAGTGTGTAGTTTTACACCTTACGATGTGTGTGTGTGTGCGTGCGTGCGCGTGCGTGCGTGTGTGTGTAGATAAATCTGCATTCTCCTGTAAATGTAAATGCAGGTTTGAGCCTGCACAACGTGTCCCGTTGCACAGATGTTTGTTTGGTGCCCACATGCGGGGTTGCCATGGTAACGGGGGTTGCACGATGTTTGTCGTGATCCGGAGCTGCAAACTGACTTTTTTTTTTTTTTTTTTTTTAGTTTGGCTTTTAGTTCGAAAATGGAAATGAGAAACGTCGTCGTTTCCAGGCAAAAAAAAAAAGGCAAAGAACCAAAAAGCGCTCATTCATCATACCCCCCCCCCCCCCACCATTTCTTGTCTCAAATATCCTTCAACGTGCCCATTGAACCAGTGAATAAAACAAAAAGGAGGAATAATGATCTTCTACGTTTCTGATGCCTTTTCCGTTGAGTTCATTTTTGATGATCAAATTCTTTATTGCATTTAATAAATAGATGGCCACCCTGGGGCTGCTCCCACTGATACATTCTACAAACTGAATCTGTGCTATGATTTGAACATGTGGGCGTTTAGAAAGTTTCAGCTGAACTCTCGCTGACGCTGTTTCATGCCAGTGTGTAGTTTTACACCTTACGATGTGTGTGTGTGTGTGTGCGTGCGTGCGCGTGCGTGTGTGTGTAGATAAATCTGCATTCTCCTGTAAATGTAAATGCAGGTTTGAGCCTGCACAACGTGTCCCGTTGCACAGATGTTTGTTTGGTGCCCACATGCGGGGTTGCCATGGCAACGGGGGTTGCACGATGTTTGTCGTGATCCGGAGCTGCAAACTGACTTTTTTTTGTTGTTTTTTTTTTTAGTTTGGCTTTTAGTTCGAAAATGGAAATGAGAAACGTCGTCGTTTCCAGGCAAAAAAAAAAAGGCAAAGAACCAAAAAGCAGCAGCTCATTCATCATAACCCCCCCCCCCCACCATCCCCCCCCCCCCCCCCCCCACCATTTCTTTTTCTTTTTTTTTTGTCGCTTGACGTCACGCTTTCACACATAAGCTGTCACACTGATACATCATGTAAATCCAGGATCATTCATCATCTTAAGGGTTGAGGCTCCTGACTGGGCTCCTGGTAAAAGTCTGTTCCACTTCACTCGGCCATATGTTTCGGCCATAACTTACTCCACAGAGCTGAGGATCTCTGACAGGCCCACGCTGCCGAGGGTGAAAAAGCCTTTTTCAAGAGCATGTGCAGATTATGTCCCACGCTGTGTGCGCTGGATGTCACATCTGTTGTTTTTTTTACTGTATTATCCTGGTATTTTACTTTTATTTGGTTTTCATGTCACGGTGAGCAGGGATGTGTTCCGTATGTTTGCAGAGGAAAATGGAGCAGGGGTCAAAAGGACTTTGCCACAGGTGCTGCTCCGCCTCGGGGTGAGGAGGGGGAGGGAAGGTGGGAGTCTGAGGGGGAGCAGATGGAGGGGGGAGGGGAGGAATGCGTGATGGGAGGTGATGCGGGACTCTCCGGGCCCATGATGGATAAAGCGCTCAGGTTCATTCCTAGAAACTTCAAACCGCTGTCTGAGAATGTTGTCTTCCGCTGCGTGTGTAACCTCATAAAACGTCCTACTACGGTTGTTCCATTTGACACTTTGGATTTTGCCCATGTTGCACCAAAGGAGTTGAGTTTGTTTTTAGATTTGTGTAAGTTTGTGTCTGCACACACACACACACACACACAGCTGCAGGGAAACTGAGGGAGATAAGAGACCAGTGAGAGCTAACATTCATTCCAGGGTGACGGCAAGAGGAATGATCAAAGCAAAACACACACACACGCACGCGTGCACACACACACACACACACTGTATATCAAACATTCATGCATTGTTGTGCATCAAAGTGATCACACCTTGCGAGGAATGTTTTGAAGCTCCGCCTACATTGCTAACCGTTTGAGTGGAGAGACCACGGAGTCTTCCTGGAGCAGATAAGACTCTTGACATTCCTGCTGCCGGAGCATTGTGTGTGTGTGTGTGTGTGTGTGTGTGTGTGTGTGTGTGTGTGTGTGTGTGTGTGTGTGTGTGTGTGTGTGTGTGTGTGTGTGTGTGTGTGTTTTGCACCCGCTGTGTGTTTGCTGTTTCGCCGCCCCCGACCGTCTCCCTGTGTTGCAGATGGATCTGGGCCATAGAGCCGCGCTGGGCCTGAAGAGGAAGCCCAGCTCCTGCGGCGTGTGTCGGCTGGGGTTCAACTCTCAGGTGGGAGGAACGCACGTAATTGTTTCTCTTCTCACACACACCCTGACGCGACAGTTGAGCGCCTGAGGAGACCTGCCCATGTATCTGGTGGTTGTTCTGGTTTTTGAAGGGCTTAGAGCTGCCCGACTTAATCACTGGGTGAGAGGTGCACACCTTTAATATCTGATGTCAGTTGGTAAATTGTTTATTTCTATTGTGCTGAAATCGCTCAAGCATGAGAAACACACGCTAAAGGTAAAAAAAAACAGATTTCCTTTTTGGTTTATTTGTGGCTTTGCGGTGTGGGTGATGGCTAATTTCAGCCTTTTGTGGTGGAGCTGCAAGACGAATAATTCAAATAAAATCCCTCTCAAGTTTACACAGCTCAATAATATTGTGGGTTTTTTTTTGTTGTTGTTGTACACACAGGTTCAGGCTTTGTCCCATTACAGTGGCACCAAACACGCAAAAAGGCTGAAATCTGTGGACGGCTCCGAGTCGGCGAGCAGGACCCCTGACCCTGTCGCCACGGAAACCGCAGCGCCGACAGCCCCGTCGCCATGCTCGCTGCTCCCTGGCTCTGACACAGCGTCAGCAGGTGAGTGTGTCCCCGCAGAGAGAGTGTGTGTGCGTGTGCGTGTGTGTCCCTATACAAAATGAGCTTGTCAACTGCTCCCCAACAGGAGTGTGAATGTACATCTGCATGTGTGTGGGTGTTAAGAAATCAACATTTTATTTCAGAAGTTTTAAGGTTACTGATTTATTCGAGACAAGCAGACTGGGTGTTGGAGTTGATGACAAACGCACACACACACACAGCTGGCCACAGCTTTTCTGCGTTCTTAGCACAGAGTGAATCCTCAAACCGGCTTGGCCTCCTCCGGGGATCCTCCACCAGTCCGTCTCACTAAAGATAATGGAGCCCAATCATTTCTATGCAAAACTGTTCTTCGTTTGAGTCGTGGGAGGCGGACCCCTGGGGGAAATCATTGATTAGGAGGGCGATTAGAGAGGTTGATAGAGCTCATAATCACCGGTAGCCTGGTGAGTTTTTTTTAATTTTTTTATCTCCACTCTTAAAGTTGGTTCTTCTTAATATTTTCACTCTGGCGCTTCTTTATCTTGTTAATGCGTATTTTCTTTTTTATTTTCTGGTTAAAAATCAGAAGCCTCAGCCCTCCTGCATCCTCCCACTGAAACTGTGACGGCTCCAGCCGAGGCAGCCATGTGTCCCCGTCCTGAGACGACCCACACGGAGACGAGCGGTGAAAAAGAGGAGGAGGAGACGGAAGAGGAGAAAGCCAAACGTCTTCTCTACTGCTCCCTCTGCAAAGTGGCCGTCAACTCGGCCTCGCAGCTGCAGGCGCACAACAGCGGTGAGAAACTCACTTTTCAGTCCCAGCCTGCATGCACTGTGCTGGATTCACACTCATTTATATATATATATACATATATATATATGTGTGTGTGTGTGTGTGTGTGTATTTAGGCACTAAACATAAAACCATGCTGGATGCTCGGAGTGGAGGCGGAGCCATCAAGTCTTTCCCGCGGTCCGGGGTGAAATCCAAGATGGCCGCTCCGCCCGAGTCGTCCACGGGACTCCAGAACAAAACGTTCCACTGTGAAATCTGCGATGTGCATGTCAACTCCGAGACTCAGCTCAAACAGGTTCATTACTGAAAAAGAAGTGAATAATAATAACCATTTTTAAAATGATTTCTTTATTTATTATTATTATTATTATTATTATTATTATTATTATTATTATTATTATTATTATTATTATTATTATTATTATTATTATTTTATTTTATTTTATTTTATTTTATTTTTTTATTTTTTTTATTATTATTATTATTATTATTAGTGTGTGTGCAGATACGTTTCAGACATGAGCACTGACATCACGCACGCACGCACGCACGCAATTATTATTATTATTATTATTATTATTATTATTATTATTATTATTATTATTATTATTATTATTATTATTATTATTATTATTATTATTATTATTTCTTTTTTTAAATTATTATATATTTTTTTATTATTATTATTACTGTGTGTGCAGATACGTTTCAGACAGTCAGATATGAGCACTGACATCACGTGCGTGACGGACGCACACACGCACGCACGCACGCACGCACGCACGCACGCACGCACGCACGCACGCATGTGATGTCAACGCTCCTATCTGACTGTCTGAAACTTATCTGTAACCAGGTGCTCATGAATATTCCAGCACTTCACAGGCTGGAGCCATCTGCTTGTTCTTGTCAAGAAAAAAGAAAAAAGAAAAAAAAAAGACTTGGAGCCCAACTCCTCACGAATATTTGCGAAATCTCAAAGTCAGCGCTGGCAAATTACAAACTGTCCAAATAGGAACGCTGATTAGGTTTCCCCTTAATTTCCTCCTCACTGATTAGTCAGATTTTCCAAACAAAGGCCTAGTTGTGTTCTTTTTCTTCTTTTTTTTTTCGGTTCCTTCTCTGTCTCCTCATGTAGTGGGAGTTTATTCATCCGAGTGATGTTTCTCTGTCCGTCCACCTGCAGCACATCAGCAGCAGGAGACACAAGGACAGAGCAGCAGGTAAACCGGCCAAGCCCAAGTTCAGCCCGTACTCTCCCACCCAGCGGCCCCACGGTCTCCAGGCTGTGAGTAGAGAGACGCTTATTTTTTTTCCCAGGATGCTCCTCTCTCCACCGCCAGTGAGGCAAATCATGTCCGAAATGTTTGTCCTTCACTGGTTTCCTGCAGATAAAAAAAGAAAATGATCATTTCAGGAAAAAAAAATGTTCTTCCTCCTCTTCAGATTCGACTGGCTGTGCAGAAGAACCCAGACCTGACCCAAGCGCCGACCTCGAGTCTCCTGCAGCGTCAGCTCTCCATCGCCGCCGCCATGGCCGCGCTGAGCCCCTTCCCTCTCGGACCCACAAGCCCCGCCCTGTTCCAGAGTCAGCCCCTCCCCCAGACGCTGCTGCATCCGGCAGCTGGACCCATCTGTCCCACACACCCCCCGGTCCTGTTCTCTCCCTACTGACCCGACCCGTCCTGAAACCTGGAACTATGGGCTGTAATACATCGCTCACTGTACTCTTCGTAACCATAGCTACGGATACTGTCATGGATATGGACTGGCCATAAAATTCTGGGACTGTAACCGTACGACAGGATGGAGCACAGGACAAAAACAGGAAAGGGTGTGTGTGTGTGTGTGTGTGTCGTTTTTATAGATTTATAGAAGATCTGTGTTACGTGGAAGAAAGTCCCTCCGTGTCCGGGCAGTGTACAGTTACAGAACGAGAGATTCAGAATGATGTGTGTGTGTGTGTGTGTGTGTACATGTGCAAATATGTATATAAGAATGGACGTATGAATGAGCATCAGAGCCTGCTTGACTCAAAATGTTTATTATTTTACAATAAATAATAGCTGTGGATACTCAAGTTGGATTCTAGTAACCATTGAATGCCGCTTCAGATTTTGGAATCAGAATTTAGATTATTTGGCCCATGAGTGATGTCAACACCAGTACTAACTATATATATATATATTGTATATATATATATATATATACCGGCATCACCTCCTCCCAAACCCACAACTCTCAGCTGCTTGACTCAAAATGTTTATTATTTTACAATAAATAATAGCTGTGGATACTCAAGTTGGATTCTAGTAACCATTGAATGCCGCTTCAGATTTTGGAATCAGAATTTAGATTATTTGGCCCATGAGTGATGTCAACACCAGTACTAACTATATATATATACTGTATATATATATATATATATATATACCGGCATCAAACCCACAACTCTCAGCTAAGCCCGGTTCATCATCAGCAGCATGGAGCTAAAGTCTCTCCTTGGTCTGTGTTCAGTTATTTGCCAACATAATGAAAAAGAGAGACATCCATTTTCCTTTATTTGGCTTCAGGAAACTTTAAAGTCGTTTTTTCCAACTATTTATTACTTGAGAGTACAGATAACCCCCCCCCCCCTTCCGTCCAGCTTCATTCTCTGAGATAAATCACAGCAGGAATGTGTCTCACATTTACAGTGTTTTATTTCTGAGGAGGTTTTACTACGCCGCAGGCTCAAGCTACACATTTTAGATTTGTACGTACATTTGAAATGTTCAGAGGTATAGAACGAGTATGATCCGAGGAGTGTTTGGTTCAGGCACGCCTCAGACAGTCTCGGGGTTCCTGTGTTATCCTGTGAGGTTGAAATATGCGCCGTAAGCTGCTACATCAAATCATTCTGACATTATCTGACTAATGGGACATGATGGTTGTTTTAACCTTTCTCAGGGCCTGGAATCCCCTCCTCGTGTCAGAGGTGAGTGCTGCTTTCTCTCTCTCTCTCTCACTCTATCACTTCTCCACTGCTTTTGTTTTTTTTTATCAAACAAAATAATTCCACCAGCCAATTCACAGAATGATCCTCCAATCAATCACTGCCTCCCGACTCTCCCAGTTGCCACGGCATTTTTTATTATTATTCTTGTTAATTATCTGTGCTAGTGATTGGGAACATCTGTGTGTGGGATGCTGTCGCAATGCAGACCTCCTCCGGCCCCCTCGCTCCCTCGCCAGCCTTCACTTCTCTCCCTCACTTTGTGTCATTTTTATTTTTTACCTTATCTCACATTTACGTGCACCGTCTCCACTGGCTTTCTGTCTTTCGCCCCTCTGTCAATTTTGTGTGGCTCACATTAAATATATGTGAACCACACAAAAGCCTGACGTGGGCATCTGGGGATTTTTCTTTATTTTGTTTTAATCCTCTGCTACCTGGAGTGAGTACAAAGGTACAAAGAGCCGCGCATGCCATGGGAGGGCAGCTCTGCTCTCATAGAAAAACACCACGATAAGCTTTTTGGCAGCAGGAACGCAGCATTTGGACTTCTGCGGTTTTGCACTCTAATTCTAATCACAAAACAAAGGTGGTCGTTGGTAATTGCAAAGACCAAGAGAAAGAAAACATTTATGAAAAAATTAAAAAAAGTTTATGAAACTCCAGTGGAAAATAAAACTTTCAATTCC
The DNA here is from genome assembly GCA_016785305.1 of Colistium nudipinnis. Lineage (NCBI taxonomy): Eukaryota > Metazoa > Chordata > Actinopteri > Pleuronectiformes > Rhombosoleidae > Colistium > Colistium nudipinnis. Next base: position 54,591 of record JAFBJU010001016.1, on the reverse strand, counting down.
ACTGCAAAGTAAAAAATGGTGAGCAGAAATTACGATAATAATGCCAGGTTATGGTGACTATATATTGGATGAGGGCTCCAACTGCACATATATCTACATATAGACATGATAATATATGTGTCAGATTTATTTCACTTATTCTCCGGAAAATATGGAACCGTTCCTTTAACAGCCATCTCAAAGATATATCTGTGTGACATTAGTTTGGAATTTTTAATTTAAGATTAATTTCCTTGTCATGTCTTGATTTGATTAACAACAACACCCCTGCATGGTCGACCTATTCAAAGTGTCGTTCATCAACAGATTGACAGTCCCACGCCACGGGATTGCGCGACGCCCTGTTTCTCTCCATTTCTGGGAAGATAATGGGGGAGACACCATTCATCTCCTGCTTTTCTATTCTATCTCTATTCCAGAGAGTCAGTTGTTTCTCCTGCAGCAGCAGCAGCAGCAGCAGACAGATGCACCACTCCACCACTTCTATCCTTTAATTGTGTTCATTTATTGATTAGGTGATTGCATATTGTAATTATGGATTAGTGGCATAATGGATTTGAAGCATTCTTGCTAAAAATTCAAATCAGACGGATAATTATACCCACCAGTCTAGGAATTGTGTTACCTCAGCAACTACTGCAAGTTCTAAATGGAGGTTGGATTCAGGCTAATGTGATTTTTCTACGTTTCTATTGTTAATTATTAATCATCTATTTTTTTTCTTTTCTTTTTATTGATGATATTAGGTTGGATTAAGTTAATATGCTGTTCATATGATCAAAGTTCAGCTAATGAATAATATATATTTTTAATTGTAAAAATACTAATATTTGTAATCAATAATAAAAATGTGAACTAGCTACTGTTATATTGACATGGTGAATTTCTTTCTTTTTTTTTCTGTCTTTATAGTGCCTGGATTTCTGGTTCCATTTTTATGTGCAGTCCCCCTCCGTCCTTTTTTCTTTTTTACTTTTTTTTCCTCCCTACCTGTGATAATAAGTTTCTCTCCAGGCAAAGGACACGTGGGTAGTCAGAGGTGGCATGAAATGACTGTGTGATGGATTTGTCCATTAACACAAGCTGAGCTAAAAACCTGTGGAGTCCCTGTGGCCTTCTCTTTTTCTTTTTTTTTTATACCAAAAAAATCACACAAAAACACTAACGCACAAATCTCTGCGCAGCAATATTTCCCTGGTCATAGGAAACAGCTGTAACAACGATTTGCTTCAAGAATGACACCTTTTAGGTACTCAGAAGTGATCTTATTATTAAAACAATGAGTCATCACAGATTTATAGGGCTCATTTTGTAACATGAAACACACTTTGGAGACACTTAGCAAATAATAAAAAGCCATGTCAGTTACTGAAAATAGCCTATGATGTTAATTTGATTTTCTGTGGGATTTTTCCAACTTTGATTTATTTTGTCAGTAATAAGGCTTAACAGCTTTCCTTAAATAATCAACGGTGACCATATGCTTTGCTCTAGGGCCTCGCCCCCAAAGTACGGGCCTGTTCAAGAGCTGAGGTACCATGCTGAAGTCATTTGTTTTCAGAGGGCGACACCGAAAACACCCCAGCTCCACCAAAGGCCTGATTCTGCCACTCACAGACACTTTCCTGGATCCTCGCTGACAACAGACTCAAATGAAAGTTGCGCGAGTGCATGTGTGCAGGAAAAGTGCACGATTCTCCCCTGTGTCCAGCCAAGTACGAGTGACTGTTTGAATTTGACTTTAGAAGGTTAAATTAGATCATGACAAGGTTTTCACTTCAAACCAGTATTTATGGAACGTTTACTGAGTAAAAAAAAAACCTCAGGAGGGTTGGAACAGGCACTAAATGCCACTGAAGCAGGATTTCATGGAGCGTGGAGAGCAGTATGCATACATAGATATAAGACTTATATATACTGTATATAAAAAGCCACACACCAAGGATTGGTGACTGTACACTTATAGTGTGAATAGAAATGTTTTGATTCACAGAATGAATAATGAACTTGCCCTGTGAGCCATTGTGTTATCTAAAAAGATGGAATGACGTACAGGTTTCAAAATAACGTCAAGGACTCATGGAACATTACTCAAACGCTGCCTCTGCACTTTTATTCAATTAATATGAACTCCATCTGAGAAGCCCAATCTCTAATCTCATAAATACCCATCAAGTTATGTTGGAGAGAGGCTGAATGAGAGAAACCATTGAAGAGTTATTAATTTAATTTCCATTAGTGTGTAAATGTTTTGTGTAACACTTGTATTTCCAAAGTGGGAGATGTCCACTTTTCCTTTTTTATCTTATATAGAGATGCAGGGAACCAGTGAGAGGAAATTAAATGAAATAATATAATTGGGATTATATATTTTCTTATATAATTATATAGAATTCCACTGTTATGAGAATAGTCATTTAAATAACGAATAATAATCTCTGCAGTGTCTCCCCTCGGTCACGAACACGGGCTCTGTTTCCCGTTGCACATCAGCGCCATCTTGCGAACCCACGGTTTTATTTGGAGGAAGTGACGTTGTGTCAGATTCTAGCCAATCAGCGCTCGCGGCTCAACATTCGAACGTTGACTTGTCGAGAGTGCGTGGACGGAGAGGAAATATGTGTTTTTTATCGGTTTAATTTGCTGAATTGTTATTTTAAATACGAAATAACGAATTGGTTGTGTTTTATACACATGTTCATAGGTTACCTTTATATCTAACGTCTTACTGAAGATAAATATGTTGACGTTAACTAGCGTGCTAGCTTAGCGAGCAGGTCAGCTGCGTCGTTTGTTATGCTAGTTGATCCTCATCCCGTAGCTCTGTTGATAACGCGGAGGATTTAAAAAAAACGCAGGCCTGCAGCCATGGTGAAAGAACGGGCCCAGAAGAAGTCCTTCAAGGAGAGTCTGGAGGACATCAAGGAGAAAATGAAGGAGAAGAGGAACAAACGTCTGGCCAGTGCCTCAGCTCCCAGAAGAGGAAGAACCAGGGTCGTAAACAAGAGCAGCGGTGAGGAAATAAGCTAAGAACAGCTTCATACCAACTACAAGTGTTACTCAATAGTACGAGGTACAGGTGTAAATGACATCATTGTTTTGTTAAAAATGTATTTTTGATGATTTTGACCCAGGGTCTAACTCCACACACAACATCCTGAAGGGCATCCAGGTGAACAACAAGGAGCTGGCTGTGGCTCTGCAAGGCGAGAAGGAGAAGGTGAGGCATGCCAACGCGGTGATCCTGCAGCTGAAGAGAGAACAACAGGCTCTGTTCCTCCACCTGCTGCTGCTGAAGAGGAAGCTGAAGGACCAGGAGGCCCAGATAGCCAGCGCCTCAGAGGTACGGGAGCTGTCGGCCAAAAGCAGAACAAGTTTCACTATCCGTTAGAAAAGCAACCATCAACAACAATTGTTTTTATGTGTGATTGTATTTAGACAAAAAAGACAAACATCCCTGTTGGACCTCAACCCACCCCGAATTCCACAAGGTACTTTTTCTTAATTAAATGTTTGCAGAAAACGCTGTCACGTTATTGCTACTGTTAAATGACTTGAGAATCTGATACCTTTAAAATGACAGGAGGAAACAGACCAGCCAGAACCGCGATGAGCCCACTGTGTGTGAAGCCGCACCAAAAACTGCAGGTATACAAACGTAGACTCGTATACGCCAGGTTAATGAACCATAATATGAAAGGAATTGTAAGTTACTAATTTTTCATAATTATTGAGGTAAAGGTTGCAGGGAAAAAAAACACTTTCTGATCTAAAACTGAAACTGATAAAAGTACCCAAAAAAAGAATAGATATACTTATTAAATTAATACTAAATAATATATAAACAAAGTTTCATATATATATATATATACACACACACACACACACATAATGTATGTCAGCTGCTCCTGTGTACATTATGTTCATAAGCAATTGCATTTGTCTGAAGTAGGTGTTGTAATTGGCACTGTATTTTGTCTTCATAGAGCCTCAGACCACTGAAAAGAAAAGACGATCTGATTGTGAGAAGCAGGTTGCCTTACCGTCCACGGTGGGCGTACGGCGTCGGCCAACAGATAAAAGAACGAGGAGATCTGAGCGTGTGCGGGAACAGAGTTCGCTGAGTGAGGGCAACCACATGGCAGGCGCAGAGGCTTTAACGGCAAGTCCTATTCACAGGGATGGACTAGATCCAAATCTAGGACCAGGACCTGAAACGGCAGACCCCATGGACACCGAAGAGTTCCAGAACTCTACTCCCGAGCCCGTCCCAACTACAAAGAAGCCCAACAGGAAACAAGCCCAGCAGCAGGGCCGCACCAAAACAGAACCGGCTCTGCGTAAACCCGAGAGGAGCCGCAGACCAGAGCGCGCGCCACTGAAGAAACCCTGGGAGAATTCCAAACCCAGAGCCCGCTCCAAGAGTCGTGACCGCTCGGCCACGCGGTCCAAAAATGCTCCTCCTGCGCCGGGCAACAAACTCAACACGTCTCTGGGATTCAACGACACGTTCGACTTTGACTGTGAGGAGGCCGTTCACCTCACACCGTTCAAGGCCAAGGCGGAGGACGCTCAGCTGGCCGCCGCCATCCAGGAAGAGGCTCCACAAAGAGGGCGGGCCCTAACGGGAGGGACACCTGCTGCTTCCAAACACAAGTCCAGCGCCACGCCGCCGTCCTCCTCCTCTGAATCAGAGGACAGTCTTTATGTCCCACAGAAAAACAAAAAGAATCAGAATCGGGCCTCACCACGCGAGACCAAGGCGGTCCCTACTCGTAGAAGCCGGCGCTCTAAAGTCCTCAAACCGAGAGAAGGCGCCCCACCGAAACGGGAGATCACTGGTGGGAGTTTCGGTTCTAACGTTATCTTTCATTTTAGAAGATTTGTAGCAAAACATTTGAATCGTTTTTTTTATTTTGTGTTTTATAGTATTTAGAGATGAAGAATCGGATCCTGCAAAGAAAGACTCCATCTTCTCTAACAGTCCCAACACTGTGGATATGGAACAGGAAAATCACCCAGGTGAGTTCTTTCTCATGTGTTTTTATACTGCGTCTACATTGTGAGCATTTTATTTTTATTGAACTTTTTTAAGGCCTGACTTTTTTTTTTTTTTTTAACTCTTTTGTGCTTTATTTTGTCCTGGTTTCTCAGCGCCTCACAGTGAGGACATGCAGGAGGATTATTTGCCCTCCGTCAGTCCTCTGGTTGAAGCCGAGATGATGAGAATCGACAACGTCTTGTCCAACTTTGGAGATTCCTCCTGTGAACCTTCACCTCTTTTGCCTCAAGAAATGCCCCAAAGGATCAAGCCGTGCAAGAAGCGTGAGTTTTGTCATTTTCCATCAACTTTTTCAAAAAAAAAATGTCCGACACGTTCCTCTCACTGTTCACCCATGGCTGTGTTGCACTCCCATGTTTTAGCTGTTCACTGGTCTATGCACACACAAAAAAAAATACACACAACACTCCTCCTTCCTGCGTGTCACATCTTCCTTCACGTTTCCACAGGTGGGCTTGGTGTCAGGACCGCAGGGCGGGGCTTGAGTCTGTGTGATGTGACCAATATGTCCCCCGCAGCCTATCGGAAGTACTCCTGCGACGCCCGGTGTTCCACGCCGGTCCCGGCGCGCAAGAGGCGCTGCACCGTGGTGGACTACAAGGAGCCTTCGATAAACGGGTATGTTTGCACACTGGCGCTGCTCATATGAGATCATTTGTATTATTATTATTATTTTTTTTTCATTATTCGCTGCATTATTGCTTTTAATCTCATTCGGACAGGAAACTCCGGCGCGGGGACAAGTTCACAGACTTGCAGTTCCTGCGCTCTCCCATATTCAAACAGAAACCCGACAGGAGGTCTGTGCAGAAATCCAGGATTTCACTGAGAGGCCAGCCGCCTTTTGAGAAATACAATGAGTCGTTTGTCGGAGCGACCTTGTTTTAGCTTTCTTGTGTTTTATTTTCATTTTCAACTCCCCTTTATTGTGTTATTTCTATGATATGATGCGACTGTGAACAGTTTTATTTTTTTCCTTTTCCTTCTCTCTTCCATTTCTGCTCTGTATCACTGGCCACCGTTTGTTTTTACCATGAGATCCTGAATATGAGAACATATTATCGTATAATAAATTCCAGTTTATCTCTTTAATTTAAATATTTTCTATTTTTAAAAATACAACAAATACGTATTCGTTTACTCAATTGCGGTATAAAAGTTTATATTTGTGGCTGTGTTGGAGGACAGCTCGCATGATGAGCTGTTTTTTTTTTTTTTTTTTTTAGATGTCAGGCCTTTCATGACTAAATTACTAAATGGATAATGAAAAAATCTTTGGTAAATTAACCTTGGTCAAGGCAATTCAACTTTTAACAAAAAAGGTTTTTGCCTTGGCAAACCAAAACTCAGTAAACAAATGGAAAGACTGCAGACACTTGAATTAGCCCCACGTCTGTTTAATTCAGTCTATAAAATAGGCTAATACTATGTCATTAAAACCAGTTGTACAAAGAGCATGAAGTCCTTTTTCCAGACATTTTACAAAATGTTTTTTTTTTCCTTAAGTTTGAAAAGTACAAACACTTTTTTTTTTTTTTTTTACAAAACAGCAAAACTACATAGTATTGCACAATCTTTTCATTTTTCGCCAAAGTATAAAGTTATCAATCTGCAGGGACAAAAATAAGAGAGAATAAATTAACCTTGTCTGAAGCATCATTCTTTTAAATTACAGCACATAAATAAGAATAAACTCTAGATAATTAAATTAGTCCTTAGTCAACAGCGGTACTTTATATGTCAAACAAACTCGGAGGAAAAAAGAAGATGCTCTTATTAAGGTTTACTAATACTTGGAAAAATAAAAGTGCATTTTGATAGTCAAACAGCCCTAAGCGGCTTATACTAAAAAAAAGTTTTTTTTTTTTTTTCTTTTTCTTTTTTTTTTACTTCTGAAACTGAAAATATATGTTATATACACATTTAAAATATACAATGGGTATAAGTGCTTTCAAATAATTCAAATCTGTACAAATTTAAAGTATGTATTCCTCTTTTGGCAGGATGAACTCGTCACAGACAAACTTTTGACCTCACAGGAACAGGAAAAAAAATATAGACAGAGGAAAATCTGATTCTCAGTCCCTGCCCCGCCAAGGTAGAAACTTGTGTCATGATCCGACACAAACGTGTGAGGGGACGAAGGTGAATCTTTTGAAAAAATGTCCTGCCTTTTTCTTTCCACTGGACCATGATGAAATGTGAAGACGCAATCATTTTTTTTTTCAGCCACAGTCTCACAGTGAGGCCTTCCCCTTGTGACCTATCCTACAGTTTTCACTGTAAATCTCAGCAACTGATTCGGGATCTTCTTTTTTTTCCCAGCATGCATCAAACACTTAAGACACTCGTGCACCTCTCGCTCTGAGATTTCAATTTTGTTCCGGCTCTAGGATCAGTAGTCCTTCTCTTGGCTTGTGCACACGGCTGTTTTTGTTTTTCGATTTTCTTTTTTTCTTACTTGACCTTGACCTTTTCCACAGCCCGTTCCTCATCTCATCCTCGTGAAGGTAAGAAAAAAAACTTCTTTTACTTCTCCATGAGGCCCGCCTCCTTGATCTTAGTGTAGAAGAATTTCTCCAGTAAGTTGGCACACTTGTAGTACTCGCTCTCCGGTGGGTTGTATTCACGACAGTTGGTGAAGATGCGCTGCATGTCGGCCATGAACAGCTTGCGCGTGGTGTAGTACCGGCTCTTCAGACGCTCGCTCATCGTCTTCAGGTCTGAGAGGAGAATCATTTTGTTTTTTTATTTTATGTGCATGGCACAAAACTAAACTCGGAGATCTTGTCTTTATTAATTCACTCCAAACTCTTTTACATTTTTTTTTCTTTTTAATAGAGAAAACAACGAGATAAATATGATTCTGTAAGCCAGGATTTGAATTCAAATGTTGAACAAAAATAAACATAGGTGCAAGTTACTCATAGTTGAGCTTATAAATGGCGGAATCTGCTTTACTCCTTATATCGAGCTTTAGTTTTTCAATTTTCGTGGTTTGTATTTAAATACACTTGTCGTGAGTACGTACCCATGGGGAAGCGGATCACTTGGTAGTACCCCGGTGCCTCGGTTTTCTTCACAGGCTCCATGAACGGCCAGGCGTTCTGGTGACTCTGCGACGCGAGGACACGTCTCGTCAGGACAAAAAAAAGGTGTGTGTATGTGTGTTTTGGACAGGTGCTGTGTGTGTAGGTGTGTGTGCACCTTCACGTGTTGGAGGATGGTCTTCAGAGTGCTATACAGCTGATCAGGGTCCTTCAGTTCCTTCCTGCAGTTGAATAAATACAGAATGGATTGAATGTGTAATATTTAAAATACCTTGTGCTGTGTTGTTATCCTTCATTTAAAAATGTTTGTGTTGCCCTGATGCCAAGGTCAAATCTTTTAAGAGAGGGGTCACACGTACCCTTTGCCCACAGGTTTCCAGCCAGTTTCACCTGGGAAGGAGATTGCACTTTGATTTCAATCATTCTGTAAATGTTAAATATAAACGCATACTGTCAGTGTGGCTAACGTACGTATGCCAGGAATGCTTTCGATGGGAATCTGCCGGACTCCATCCTTAAAACAGGAAAGTCCCGGATAGACTTTTCTGATCTGAGCCTGCTTCCTCTCTATCAGTTTCTTAATGATCTGAGAGAGAGAGAGAGAGAGAGAGGGTGTGGATTACAGACGGGGCGAGAGAGAGCAGAGAGAAGGAGGCACGTTTGTTTCAAATGTCAAATTCAGGCACCCCCTCACCTCCTTCTGCTTCTTGATGATGACGGAGAACTCGGTGTAAGGGATGCTGGGGTTGAGTTCGCAGCCCATCAGCGTGGCGCCCTCGTAGTCCTTGATGTAGCCCACGTACTTGGCCTTTGGAACTTTGATGTCCTTGGAGAAACCCTGAGCAGGAGGAGGACGTATGTACCGCAAACAAATGTTTTTGAATTCATTTTGGTAAGACCAAGATTAGAAAAATTATAACGAAAAGGTCATTTATGGAAATTGCTTGAAATGGTTTCAGTACAATGCATTCATATAAAAAAAAGTATTTTTAAATATTCAATAGAATTATTCAAACAAACTTGTTTTACTTGGAAGCAAGTGAAAAAATGACGTAAATATGTTCTTTTTTTATTAAATTTCCTTTAAAATAAAGGTCCTATTAAGGATTTGATGTGAACAGAGTGAGAGAGAGAGTATTACAGCTCGTTGCCATAGCAACTATAGCATAACGTAGCGTACTCTAAGTGTGTTACCTGTTTCTTGAAGTAGCCGATGGCGTACTCGTCAGCGTAGGTGAGGAAGTTGAGGATTTCATGTTTGATGTGATATTCTTTCAGGTGGTTCATCAGGTGCGTTCCGTAACCCTGCACAGACGGAGGCGGTGACTGTGTGTGTCTGTCCCTGTGTTACAGTGAATGACGCCCTGAAGGAAACGTAGCCCTCTCGCTCACCTTGACCTGCTCGTTGGAGGTGACGGCACAAAAGACGATTTCCGTGAAGCCCTGCGACGGAAACATGCGGAAGCAGATTCCTCCGATCACCCGGCCATCTTTGATCAGCGACAGCGTTTTGTGCTTCCTGTCAATCAAAAAAATAACGTTTTATTTCATCTTTTTTCTCCTCCTCCTCCTCCTCCATGACACCTGCAGCCGTGATGGCCGAGGAACTTGTTCCACCCACGGGTCAAACACCAGCCGTGTGATGTACTCCTTGGGCATGCGGGGCAGCTGGTGGGAGAAGACGTTCTGGAGGCCCACCAGCCACATCAGGATCCGCTTGTTGGGCTTCTGGTTCAGAGAGTTACCGATGACGTGGAACTCAATCACACCCCTGCGCTCCTCCAACCGGGCCGCCTCGTCCCGGGCCGAGTGGGCCGACAGCAGACTGGTCTGCAGGAGGAGGCACGGTAGGAAGATGACATTATTATTATTGTTGTTATTATGATGATGGCGGTTATTACTATTATTGCTGTTATTGTTATTATTTTATTTATTTTTTCATTGTTGTTATTGTAGTTTTTATTTTATTTATTATTATTATTACTATTATTATTATTATTATTATTATTATTATTATTATTATTAATAATATTATTATTATTATTATTATGCGCAGATTATTTTTATGCAGTCCACAGTTAGAAACAAAAGGTCAATCCTTCCTCCCACTCCTTTTTGACACTTTGTGTTCAAAGTTTGATGTTTGTTAGTTTCGCTTTTGTAGGTTCGAATTATAGATATTATAATTTAAGATTTTCATTGGATGAGAATTCATGAACTGTTCAAAAACAGGTCTACAATAAAATACCAACGTGATGTAAATTGACCTGAATGTAGTTCTGTTTATAATATTTCTTTCATTTTTTATTTTTTTGCCTGTACCTCAGGAATGGCGGCGGGGTCGGCGATGGTCGCCATGACTTCGTTGATGAGTTCCAGGGGGATGTCGCCCACCACCCGGGGTTTCTTGTTCTCCTCGTGGAGGAGAGGCTCGGAGGGTTTCCGCTTTTCCCCAACTGTGACATCACCCATGGACAGAGAAAAGAAGGCAACTCATTATTTGGACATCACACCAAGTGGAGTGGTCCTCGTCTAAACGGGAAGTCCACCGGCTTTTAGAGTCAACTTGTTATCGCCTGTGTGCGTGTTTGTGTGACTCACAGCTTTAAGATCCACATTTGAGTTATGAATAGCTGCAGGTTTGACTTGTATCACCTGAGTTTGTCTCCAACGCGGACGACGCAGGTTTCCTGGCTGGACTGACGCTGCCGCAGGTGGACGGGTCCACGGACACGGGGCTGGTGCTGTAGTACGGCCGGGACACGGGGGGCGCGCTGATGACTACACAACAACAGAGAGGACAACAATCGGGTAAGAACGTGAAAAAGAAAAAAAAGTCTTGAAGGCAAAAGCCACTTTGAACAGTGCGTGTGTGTGTGTGTGTGTACAGGTGTGTGTTTTTGTTAAAGCCTGTTGGTGTGTGTGCGTGTTACCCGTGTGAATAGGAATCTGCCCCCCCGATGCTCCTGCCAGGAAGTCCTGGCTCCAGATGGGAGAGCTGTGGCTGTATACCTCCTCCTCCAGCATGGACAGGAACCTGCGCCCAAAGGAAGAAAATAACGTGTGTGTGTGTGTGTGTGTGTGTTACTACACTCTGTGTTTTCATAATGAAGAATATGTGCGTGCATTTTCAGCGTGCAAAGATAATGTTTTTTTTTCTACTGGATTTAAGTTAGCGGGACGTTTTTGTGCGTTTTGGTGGCGGTGTTTCCTCACTTGGGGAAGTGCGTGAGGATGAGTGTGCGTTTCTCGGGGGGCAGCTTGTCCTTCTCCTGCCGGGCCTGCTCCAGCAGCTGCTTCCTCATCACGGTGAACACGGAGCGCAGCAGCGTGCGTCCGAAGATCTGCGTGGTCTCGTACCGCGGCAGGCTGTCGCAGAACTGGGGCACGTTGCAGTAGCACAGCCACCTGTGGCGAGTACACAACTTTAGCCTCAACATGACAGTGAGCGGGCGTTTGGCGTGTGGACGGGGTGCGCTTGGCGACCTGGTGTAGTTGGCCTTGTAGCCGGCCGCGTCGTCGTTGGCCACGCGCTGGCGTCTCTGGGACGGCGTCTCCAGCTGCCAGTAGTTGATCTGGTTGAGGAACATCTTGGCCAGTTCCATGATTGTTTGACGCTCCTTGGACGGCAGGTGGCTGAATTTGTACTGGACAAAATTGTTCACCCCCTGTAGAGAAAGAAATTCTCAATTGTTTGTTGCTGCTTGTTTGCCTTTCACGACCTTTTAAAGCGCTATACAAATCAATACTCATTATAAATGAGCATTGAGTAAAAAAAAAACAAAAAAAACACATACTTGTGTTAACACACAAAAGAGAAAAGTGACACAATGACCTGCTCGATGCTGGGTTTTTCAAACGGAGGACTCTCCTGTGCTTCTAACGTGGGTTTACCCATCTGCAGGATGGATTTCCTCAGCAGCTGAAAGAGGAGAAAAAAAAAAGTGTGTGTGTGTCTGTGTGTAGGAACTTCCCGTGTGCGTGTGTGTGTTTTGGCAGAGGCTTACTTTGAAGAGGGAGAAGTAGACCTGCTTGGTGTCGGCGTCCTCCTCTTTGTGAACACACGTGTAGAGGTACTCCACGTCCAGGACGATGCCCAGCAGTCTGTTCATCTCCTCCTCAGAAACGTTCTCCAGATGGGTCACGTGATCGCCTGTGGGGGAAGCCACACGGCTTAATCCTCAGATTGCAGATATGCTGGTGTTGTGGGTTGTGTTGGTGTGTTTTTGTGCGTGTGTTGGTACCCAGAGTGTGAGAGCAGCTGCGGCAGGGCTCCTGCAGGTTGACGGTGGTGGGCTGCTGGTCGGTGCGCGGTGGGGTGGGAGGAGGATTCTGACTTTTCCAGCCGTTACACTTGCAGGCGCCTTCAGCCTGGGAAAGACCAGCACAGTTTGAATTAGTACAAGCTTAATAATAATAATAATAATATCATTATTATTAAGTTTATATGTTCTAAGTAGGGATGTCACAGTGTGAGATTCACCATTATTGTATAGTTTTATGGTTTGGTATGGACCGTTATTAATCAGGAATTTATTTATTTCAACTCTATGGAAGCAAAGTCACACAAGTTATTGAAATTCCAAAAAAAAGAAAGAAATCCATTTCTGCCTTTATTGTACTATTCCATTCGATCCTCAGGACACCACAGATATCCAAGGGTATGATTATTGAAAGCCTGACATATTTTCCATAGTAAAATCGGTTTATTTACACAGTTCTAACTTGGAACACTTGAATTTGGCCACTGTGAGACTACAAGTCTAACCTAGACGAGTCCAGTCGTGTCTTGCCTAGTCTAGTCCTGCCTAATATAGTCTGGTTTAGTCTAATCCGTCGCCTGCATTTGCATATAATATACTCTATATTAAATGTCATAAAAGATCCACAGCAGCATGTTTTTTTCTTCCCTCAAATATTAATGGAGATTATTTGAGATTAGTTGCACGTCTGTGGCTGCTGCGCAGAGCATGCCCAGTCAGACGTCAACAAACCCCGCCCCTTTCACAGCTGTCACCCTGTCACAACAAAGGGCCCGTCACACACTGCGGGACCCACAACAACACCGACACAACAGCACGGCACACAAACACACTGTCAAAACAAAGGGCTCGACTTGCACTGCAAGGACCCACAGCAACACGACAAACGCAGCAATGCAACACAAAACACACCCACATCAGCAGTACCGACACACACACACACACACAGCAGCGGGCCACTGTTTACGTCCGCCTCCCGGATCCGCACACACACTCGAACACGGCGGCCCTCCAGCTGGAGGGCCCGGTCCTGACAGGCCCCTTGGCCCCACTCACGCGCTCATTCAGCGGATCATGAATCATGAATAAACCGAGTTCGCTCGTCCATGCAACATGAGCAAAAAAAAAAACAAAAAAAATGACCATGAAGTGCAGCAATGGCTTCCTCCGCTGCGCGTGCATTCTGCAAACTAACTGCACGTAGGCTTTTTTTTCCTCATTTTTCACACAATAAAGAAAACACACAACCCGCCGTGTGTGGCTATAATCACACCGTGCACATTTTTGTCGTTACTTTGCAGGATGAATACACGCCGAGTTTCTCCAGCTTCTTCGGCCGAGGCGACGAGCGGAGTTGCGCCTTCTTCACGGCGATCCGTGCGGATCCTCCGGCGGCGCCGGAGCCCTCCGTGCCCGCGGCTCCCGGAGCGGCCGGGACCAGGCCCGCGGCCCCGATGGCCGGGGAACCCTGCTGGATCCCCGCGCTGTCGGACATGGTGAGCCACCGAGCACCCCCGGAAGGGAGGCGACCCGCGTCCGGGGAGGAGATTCGCTGCGGCCGTCCGCTCTAGTCCCGCAGCGGAGGATCAGACATGGCGCTCATCCTTATTTTCTCTTTCTCACTGTAGACGCGCGTGCCTCCGCTAGGGGACCCAGGCGGGACGGGGCCAGGCCCGAGCAGCCCGGGGAGGAGAGGCCGCTTACCTGCGACCAACAGCCGCCACATCTCAAGGTCACACATGATGCACATACATGTGCCATGTGTGAGTGAAAACAGGTCAGTGAACGCACCACGCAGCCGCCCCTGGAATTAGGAACAATAACCTATCATTTATATGCATATTATATTCTAACATAAATCATATTTGAAAGACTGAGGAACCCCTGGAATTAATCATAACTTATATTTACATTTTACAATGGATTCATAACAATGTAAATCATAAATCGTTTATACCCCTCACATGTGTAATCAATATAAGACAAATACTGCGTTTTAGCCAATATTCAGAAGAAATGTCTTCAGTGTCAATCAGTGTTTCATCACACACATATACAGCCTGACTACAATAATAAATGATCACATTTATTTCAGTATTTATTTGGTCATTACACAACAGTACTGTAAAATGCTTGCATTTTAATGTTTTCTGCTGTAATTAAGTGTTCATGAAAAACCCAAAACAAATCCCCCCCCTTCCCTCCCCCCGTAAAATTTACATCCCTATTATGTGTTAATTCATCTATTCATGAATCGTCCCAGCAGAGAGTTGTTAAACCGTTTGCTACACTATGGTCACAATGTTACTGAGATGTTATAGAGGGGCGGACAGTTTCTGTGAAGGTCCGGAGTTGTGTACTGGATGTGGAGTTGTAGCCTGATACTGCTAAGAAAATATTAGTGAAATCCAATGTGTTAAAAAATAGAAACCAAAATATTTGGGTATTATTATTTTTTTCTTTTGAGGGAAAAAAAAGTACAAGGCAGACTAAATAAATGCAATTTCATTCTTTTTGTTTATAACACTACATACATTTATAAAGACCACCACTGATTATAATTTAACCATTTGTGTGAAAAAGGAACAGCAACAAAACCAAAGCTGTTTTTTTCTCTTCTTCTGATAACTGTACAGTTTCTTAAATGATTATCTAGACAGCTCCCTCGCAAGCATTAGTCCTGTCAATGGTAAATCGAGAAAAAAAAGGTAGACTACACTGCAACACCCTATTTACAGTATATTATTTATATATTTATATTTATTTATATTTATATATATATATATCACACTGGCTGTAATTATGACGAGATATATTCATGAGCATCATTAGTGCAAGGCATGAGTAAGACAGATCTGAAGAAGAGTCAGTTAACATGTGTACTGTATGTATGGTTGTGTCTGTTTGTGTGCGTGTGTGTGTGTGTGTGTGTGTGTGTGTTGGGGGGGCGGGGGCAGAAAAACAAATGTGTGGTTGTAGATGAGAAGTGATGTAACAGACTATGTGTGCTTATGTACAATGATGTTTTGGTTCGACAGGGTTCAGAGGGAGGAAGTCGACCAAATGTGTGCGGGGGTGTGTGTGTATGCGGGGGTGTGTGTGTTTATGCGCTAATGCACACATCAGCGGGCACGTGTGAGTAAGTCTACGGATGAAACCCGTCACCGACAAGTCGGGCCCAGTTTGTACAATACGACAACCAAACGCGTCTAAAGCACTTCCTTATGGAGAAGATGACAAAATAATTAATAATCAATGAAAAGGTGATTATGAAGCGATACTCACATATTGCAACTCTCTACCATCACCTTCGCTTTTCACCATGTGCAAACCCAGCAGCGGTCCAGCAACATTAACACAACAGGGACAAAAAAAAGAGGACCCAATAGACCCCAGTAGAACCGCAATGAGGTGGTCTACACAAGATTTAGAGAAGGCGACACTGACGTAACCTTAGAGGACCTTAGAAGAAGAGGGGGGGGGGGGGGGGGGGGGGGGGGGGGGGGGGGGGGGGGGTTGTTTTGCAATGGTCCTGGCAGACACTTAAAATCACAGAGTAAATACTGTGACACATTGCACAATGCCACTGGGGACGACGAGAAGCAGACATGGCCCTAGAAAAGAGCCTCAGGTTGGTGGAGGAGACCGTTCACCGGTGCTACTCTCTCTCTCTCTCCCCGTCTCCACCTTTAACCCCTTTCTCGCATTCATAACACACCTCTCTTCTCTAATCTCTATTAGGTCAGACACAGTTTTTAGTTTTTCTCTATTTTAGGCCATGTAAGTATACAGATATGTGGATGTGTAATTTTGACAAATGAATACCAAAAATTAGTACGAAAAAAAAACTGAAGGGTTTCAACATTTCTGTTGGAAAGTCTTAAGCTGTCCCAGAAAAGGGAAGTGACCACTTCCTCTTATTGAAAAGTATATCTAAACATTGGCAGGAAGATAATGGAAGGCAGGGTGCAATAATATTCTCTAATATCTGCTGTCTTTAATCTGTGTTAGGAAGAGGTTTCCACCTGGTAGCAGCAGAACCACAATGATGAAAACTTAATGGTGGGCACGGGGGGCGTCTTTTTCTTGTTTTTGTGTTTGTTTGTTTTTTTTGCCGATCAGAGAATTGGAGATGAGAGTACAACACATTGCATTAGTAACTGCAGTGGCAGTCAGGGCATCAGTCGCGTTAGCTACTGCTGTACAGGTTTGTGTGGAGGTGAAGGCCTTGGGCGTTAGTTACTGCAGCACGGAGCCTTGGCCGGCTGGGCGGCCTCCGTCAGGTCCACTCCCCGGGCCCGCCCGCTGCTGGCCCCCGCAGCCTGGGGCTCGCTCTTCGGCAATCTCTTGGCTGAAAACCAAGAATTAAAAAAAATAAATAAATACATTTAAGAAGAAGTTGCAAAGGGGTCCAAATAAAATGCTGTATAATAATACTTATGAATGAAGTGATTTTCAACCCACCAATGGCCATAAATATCTCGTTCACATTCATAGATGTCTTGGCCGATGTCTCCATGAACAGTAAGCTGTTGTCGTCTGCGTAGGACTGGGCGTCCTGGTCACACACAACCAGACAGCGACGACAACAAAACACGCATGACTTCAGGTAAAAAAAAAGAACTCTTTATCTTTTATTACTAATCATGCTGAAGGAGAGAGAGAGGAGAAATCGTTTTTTGGTCGCACCTGGAAGTCCACGGCTCTTTTGGTGGCGAGGTCAGCTTTGTTTCCTGACAGAGCGATGACTATGTTGGGGCTCGCTTGTCTCTGCAGCTCCTTCACCCAGTTCTTAGCCCGAGCAAAGGACTCCTGCACGAAAACAAGAAATACATTGGTCAGCAACGTTGCAAAACGGTGGGAGTAGCGATGCTCGAATGTGTTGTTCCACGCGGTGGCGGCGGAACGTGCCTCGTTTGTGATGTCGTAGACCACAATGGCAGCCTGTGCTCCTCTGTAATACATGGGTGCCAAACTGTGGTAGCGCTCCTGACCTGCCGTGTCCCATATCTCAAACTTCACCGTGGTGTCATCTAGACACACTGTCTGGGTGAGGAAGGCCGCTGGGGGGGAAAAACGGAGGCGGCGTTTGATAATCTGTACCTGGACCAAAACAATTACTTGAAAGGAAAAATTGGCCATAATGAAATTTTATTTCAGTTAAAATGAAATCAGGCTAAGCTCCTGGCTCTGACAGTAATAATAATGACAGTTAACATATATATTTTTTTTATTCGCATAAAGATCACCCAATTACATTCATAAAAAAAAAATGGTTATTGATATTATGATATTAAGCTCACCTCCTATTGTGCTCTCCTGGAATTCGTGGAACTGGCCCTTGACGAAGCGAAGCACTAAACTGGACTTTCCAACAGCTGACTCCCCCAGCAGCACCAGCTTAAACTGACAGATCTTGTTCCCCGCGTTGGGTCCATTGGGTCTCGTAGCGCCTCCCCGATTGGCCATGACCTTCGTCAGTTCCCCCGGTGCTCCTGTGTGCTAAACCTCGCGCTCAGGACGTCTACTGCGAGAAGAGTAAAAAAAATATATTGAACATTAGAAGACAGTATCACCTTTTAACATATTGTCTCGTGTAAATTCATTTGTAAATTTAAATACAGCATGTTTGCTCCACCTCAAACACATCAAGCCCTTATTTTAGTAAGTCATCATTGACTCTTTTTTGTTTTTCCTGTTGCAAAACACAAGTGAGAATTGGTTTCTGACAATGTCTTATTGAATGGCATTATCCAAGAGACAAAGACAGCTGGGCATTCTGTGACAGTGAGCGTAGGAAGGCTTGTGAGAAACCCACGTGCATGGATACATGCCAAACATTCATCCATTACTTACTAACTTACTTAGGAGGGGAAAAAAACGCTGACTGAATTATTCACAACAAAATGGCTTTTGTTGGGAGATATTCGCAACATATGTCGGATTTTTGCAGGACTGGTCCAGAGCATGATTAGTGAAATCTTATCCCTGGTGACACACGTAATGCTGGTGACTTTCTATAAGCACATAAACTCCCTTATCCTGATGACAAATTTGGAGAAATAAACAGACGTTCCCTTTATCTGCTCTCTAATGCAAGAAGACTCCATGTCTCAGCAGGAAAAAAAACAACAACACTGCCTTTCACAACATATTGATCACATTTTTTTTGCTGATTTTGTTCTCTGAGGTGAACTATGACGATGTTGATAATGTTTATAACGGAAAAGATTGCAACCACACTTGTCCAATGCTTTCGCATGATACTGTGTGTCATTGACCAGTGCCTATGTCGCAAAATGTGGATGGCCATGTCATGAGTGTGAGGTGTTGACTATCAACACATCACGACATCTATGTATAAACTCAATCACATATTAAGGGAATGCAACAGCTGTAGACTCACAAGTCTACTCACAAATTAACATTCGCACACCCTTAAAGGAAATAATTATAAAAAAAATGCACAAAGCAGCCAGGGATACAATTTTCACTTGACACTGTGCTCCAGATCAAACGGTGTGTTGTTGTGATTTTTTTAAATTCACTGACACGTTTGGGAAATAAGTGCTTTTAACAGAAGTCAGCAGGAAAACAAATACACGTTAAGCACCAGCAGCTGCGTGTACCACTCACGACGGCGACTGTCAATACAACTTGTGACAACAAAGATCACAACGTGTAGGATCGGTGCAAACGGGACTGTAAACAGAGGTTTGCTGTTGCCATATATCTGTTCCGATGAGAGAGGGGGACGCCATTTTCCCCAAATTGTTTTTGTTGTCTAGCCAGTTAGCTTAGCAGCTCGTCTCAGTGACGTTAGCCTCCCTTTGCTTTATGAGCGGCACGTTAAATACGACAGACTCAGACAAATGACAGTATGCGGGGTTAATTAGCCAATTATTATCGTTATAGTTGTCGTCATCAAACAAGCGTTGTGTGGCGTTTACTGACTAACGTTGCCTACAGTTCAATAGCCAGATAATTAGCTTGACAGCAGGGTTAGCATTCCACCCACTGACTTGCCTTCAACCGTCTGAGAGTTAGCTAACACAACGTCAACATCTAGCCACTGGCTAATAGCAACGCTTCAACATAGAGGAAGATGCGTGGGACTTTTTGAGCCGGGACAAAGGCCCGTTTTTCCCCACAGCCTCTTCCCAAACATTACTGCCGTTAGCTGGAGACAGCTAGCCCACGGAGCTAGCCTACGCTACACCCCTAACGTCAGCGTTAGCATTAGCCCGCTGGGAAAGCACAACATGTCGACTCACGCCGCGGACGCTACCTGAGAGCCAGCCGGTGTGCAGAGGTGTGAACGCCGCCGCGGTGTTGAGGAGGACACGGTGCAGAGGTGGAGCAGCAAAAGCGGGGAATCTGATAATTCCTACAAACCCCGTCACGTCTCCTCCTTCCTTCCTTTCTTCTCGCTTACTTCCGCTCAGAACCAAAACACACACACAGCGGCTTCCGCCCTCCGCTGCCACGTCACGCGGTGCGACGCCCCCCACACCTGTCCCCTAATTCATCATTCATATCTTAATCGTATAATTTATGAATGTACTACGGGTTTATATTTATATTTTCCTGTTGTGTGTAATAATACACCGGTAATTATACTGCATTATTTCGCAAGAGCACGCCCTTTACAATGAATAGAATAGATATGTATTATTCATAATTGGAGCAACGTAATATACTTGTGTTTATGTTCAAAAATAAAAATAAATAAAGTAAACGACATGTGTCCATATGCCTTCCTATATCAATATTAAAGGCTATTAAACCATTAAAATAAATGAAATGCCCTCCGAACAACCACTTTTTTATGTTCTTTACGTTTTAGTTCGTGTGTTTTTCATTTGTTCTTCACATGTTGGACATGTGTAAACAGCTGTGCAGTGTATCACAGCTGACTGTAATGCAGCCCCGATCCGACAGGTGGCGGTAGGGAAAAATGGAGCAGAAACCTCTTTTCCGGTTTGTCTTCCGGAAGAGGCCGAAGCAGCACGTTTTGTTTATTGTAGCTGATATACTTTTATCTCGTTTTAGCGATGAGCCGCATTTTATGACAGTGATATTTTAATATCGTTATTTATTTAACAGCCCACAGTTTGATGTAGCTGGTAGACAGTTCCCGAACAAAGAGAGGAGCAATTATGGAAGAGGGAACATTGGACACAGCCGAGGAGCTGCTAATTAAACAGCAACGGAAGGAAAAAAAAGACCTCCAAGGTACCTGCAGCTCCTCTCATTCTTTATACATTAACCACTTTAAACTTGCTGTCAGCTAATTACATTCAATGTGTTATTTCATCAACAGGAATTTAGCTTCTTAGTGCGGTGACTAATAGGAGACAGTTTTTAGATACAATTTAATTGTTTATTCATGGAGGAATGGTTCTGACTTGACAATTATCTATCAGTGATGTTCAAATATTATTCATACCAACTGTTGGGTTATATTATCATTTCTAAGTTGTATTCCTGCACTACTTTTATACTCCGTTGATGGACAGCGTTGTTACATTTCTCATTCTACTTCTATTTAATGTTTTTTTTGCAGTTTTTAACATTGTAATCTTATGTTGGTGTTCATTGTCTCTTATTTTCAGCTAAAATCCAGAGCATGAAAACTGCAGTCCCAAAAAATGACAAGAAAAGGAGAAAACAGTTGACCGAGGACATTGCCAAACTGGAGTCTGACCTTTCTCAAAAACACGAGGAGGAATTCAGGCAACTCAAATCTACAGATGACACAAAGGTAAAAGCATCAGAGAAGAAATTCATGGGAAGTCTGTTTATTAAATTATTATCTCCGCATGCCTTTTTAAAAATGTTTTTCTTACAGGTGGACGAGGTGATAAATGGTGTGGAGACCATAAAGATGGAGGCTGAAGAACAAGAAGAGGTTAAACAGGCACGAGTGTCCAAGGCCCAGAAGAGAAGGGTGAGTCACAGGTTTCCTTTCAAATCAGGATTCCGTGATGATTCCAAATACTAGTAAAAAAACATGTGTTTGATTGAAATAATGCAGGACAAGAAGGCAGCGGAGGAGAAGGAGAGGGAGAGCAGGATCGCAGAGGCCGAGGTGCAGAACCTGCAGGGAGTGAGGCACCAGGAGGGTTTGAAGCTGGCTCAGAAACTGGCCCAGCAACAGCTCCAGATCAAGGAGATCTCCTCCGATGGCCACTGCATGTACCGGGCCATAGAGGATCAGCTGGCACAGCGATCCAAGGTGCACGTCGTTCAAGGAGTATTAAACCGCAGCTGTGTTCAGAAATGTGATCTGCAAAAGAGAGCCATCATGTCAACATCTGGTTTTCTGTTCTAGTCCACTATGAGTGTGAAAGAACTGCGCTCCCGTACGGCAGAGCACATGAGGAGCCACGCTGATGACTTCCTGCCTTTCCTCACCAACTCCAACACCGGTGACATGTACACAGCAGGTAACCGTATTACATCTGCTTTGGGTATATACCCCCCAAAAATGTCAGCCATAGATGAATTCATTTATAATAATACCATAGTGTGTGTGTTCACAGTATTCATTATAAGGCTTTGTATTTATTGGTTTATAGATGAGTTTGAGAAATACTGCTGTGACGTGGAGCACACAGCGGCCTGGGGCGGACAACTGGAGGTTTGTTGTGTTGCTTTTGTCCGTCACTGGTTGTGTTGTTCCTGTTGTTTTGTACAATAACCTCTATCTTTGTCTCATCTAACAGCTGCAAGCTTTGACCAAATTTCTCCACTCGCCCATTGAAGTGATCCAGGCGGATTCGCCAGCTATTAAAATTGGGGAGGAATATGACAGTGAACCAATAACCCTTATGTACGTTTTTATCAGGTTATTTGTTAAGGATTTAAGTTGTAACTATAAAAACTATATACAGCAAGCCAGTAATATAATATGAACTTGTGAAAATAGGATTATATTAAATACTATGTTTGAGGCATTTATTGCAAATTTTATTTGAATGTCTGGATAATGACGGACCAACTCCATTCTCAAACAATATTGAAGGCTCTAATATACAGTGTTTCACTTGACAGATTTTGACTCGGTAGTTTCTGTGCTTGTTGTTTACAGCTACATGCGTCACGCCTACGGACTGGGAGAGCACTACAACTCTGTGGAGCGACTGAAGGAAGCAGCTGGTGTGGAGGACAGCTGAGAGGCAGCTCCGTGTTGGTGGGACATGAACCAATTTGAATAATGCACAGGGTTCCGCTCACACCGAGGGGCACTGATGTATTTCATTGCAATAATGAATTATGTCAAATATAAAGTGGATTCCTTTACACCCCTTGGTCTCAGCGTGGTGCCCCCCCTGAAACCCTTTTGTGAGGGTGTACAAATGTCGCGTGTACTTTTTAGAGGAGCATGCAGGAGTTGATGATCGTGCGTGTCTTATCTCGTTTGCTGTGTTCTAAGATGGAAATGAGTACCCTGTAAATTATATCAATGTTACATAAACACACATACATTAATATTGAGACTTTTTCTTGTCACTGCTCAATTTCTAAATATTTCTGATTGGAAGTCGTACATGTCATGTCATACAGGAAAAAAAAACAAAACTACATGAAACATTTGTGTCATATCTGCCTCAATTGTACACGCATATAGGAGAACACCTGGAAAAAAAAACATATATATATATATATATTTTTTTTTAACCACTAGATGTCATCATTCTGCAATATAAATTCCAATGTCAAAAAGCATCTGGTCGCCATGGAAACAAAAGGACAAGCTGGGTTGCTTTATTCAATGGCTGGGTCAGTGGTCAGAGCTCCACACGGCAGAGCCACGTCTTTAAATTTTAATTCAAAGAAAATAAAAGCGGTCCCCGAGTGTGTTTACAGACTCACAAAGCTCTCGGTTCTCCTCCTGAACAACAACTCCATCACGGCTCTGCCTGCAGACCTGCTCTCTCTACAGCATGTGAGTTTTTATTTCTGGTTTCCACGGTAACACTTAAACTTGTTTACCACGCAGGTTTTTTTTCTAATGGAATACTTTTCAACACATGACGTCTGTCAGCTGGTGGAGCTGAATTTGGGGAATAATGCCTTGGAGGAGGTTCCTGCTGCTCTGGGCCGACTGGAGTCCTTGAAGAAACTCTATCTGTTCAGAAATCAGATCACAGCACTCCCACCTGAGATGATAGGTAGGGTTTTTTATTCTCCAACACGGTGCAACAACCCTGAAAACACAAAAAGCTTAAAAAGTTCTTCACGTTGTACAGGTGGCTTAAAAAACCTTGTGGTGCTCAATCTGAATCACAACCGGATTCAAAGACTTCCGCCAGAGATCAGAAGGTACGTCGCACGTGTCCATTCAAGATGGTTCTCAGGACGACTTTTCATATTTCTAATATCAAACCGTGTTTTATAATCTCACCAGTTTGACGAAACTGCACCACCTCAGCGTGCTGGACAATCGCCTGGAGGAGCTCCCTGCAGAGCTGGGTCATCTCACCAAACTGTGTGAGATCAACCTGACCTCCAACCAGCTGCGTGTGTTACCTCGGCAGCTGTACCGGTGCAGACACTTGACCAAGCTGCACGTGGCCAGGAACAGGCTGAGCGTCCTACCGGAGGTGGGTGACCTTACATTTTTCTGAAATATATGTATATAGTTTGGCCTTATGAAGACATTTCCCATGTTTTTGTTTTTTTTCCACTACAGGGAATCAGGGCCATGGAAAAACTCCAGCTTCTCGATGTGGCTGGGAACATGTTGTCCATGTTCCCTGTTGAGGTCACATATGTGTTATTGAATCGAGTAAACTACGAGAAATTGAGAGAATATATGCAAATATATCAAGCTCACTCTCCGCCGTGGTTGTTTAGTTCCACCTGCTGCCCCTGAAGGAGTTGCACTGTGAAGGCAACAGATTTGTGCAGCGTGAGCCGGAGCCTTCGGTGCAAAGCGCAGAGGTGCTCACACTAAAGGTAAAACAAATAATAATAATGAACTGTGCGTAGTTTGTGAATAATTTGTTCTCCTTTTTGCCCAGGAACTCGTTGGCAGATTTGTCCTGCGGGAGGACAGGAACGCGTTCTCTGTGGTCCACAGGATGCTCCCCCTCTACCCGCGTGCGCGTGTCCTGTTGGAGGATGGAGGCCGTTGCGCGCTCTGCTCGGGCCCCTTCCTCACCACCTGGCTGGAGTGTGTGCACTTTGTGAGCCTCAGAAAGGTAAGGCATCGTAGTTAAATACAAATATTCTGATTTCTTTGAGCCTGAGTTAACTATAAAAGTAAAATATGTTTTTGAAAAATATACATATATATATAATCCATGCAATAAAATGTGCATGGATTATAATACAATTATTAGTATATTATATATAAAATATAATATTATAATAATAATATTATAGATTATATATATATATAAAATGTTGATTTTTTGTTCCAGGTCATGAAACTGAGGAGCTCACTGAGGATTCCTGTGCGTGCCGTGCTTTGTTCACACGAGTGTTTCAACACAGGAGGACACTCCTACCACGGTGTCTCCAGCAGATGAAAAAAAAACCAAGAGGATTAAAAAATAAAAAATAAAGGTACAGAACTTACACTGTGGACACTGGGTGGCAGCAGATGAACACTGTTCATTCTCACATTTACTTCTCAGGCCCCTCGACTGAATTCAGAATCTAGAATCATGATGTATGGTGACTCCAGCCTTTTCACAACCTCCCTGAAACAAACTGCAAATGTGTACTTTGTAGTACTTCATTATAATTCATCATCTCATAAGACGGCGGTGAACCCTCATTTCTTCCGCTGTATGGCACTTGTAGTCAAAATGTCAACAAACAATTCACGTTCCTGCACATATTTTAATTTATTTCTTTTTTCTCATGTCAGTGCTGATCATGCTCCATCCTCAGCCTCTGGCATCTGACCCAACAAGAGACAGAGAGAGACAGAAAGAAAGAGAGAGAGAGAGAGAGAGAACTTAATTTCTAGCAAATTAATTTCTCGTCCCCGCCTCCAAGAGCGTGCGTGCACTTTTTCGCGAGCTTAGCCGCGGCGGCCTGCGTGTGTCTACCGAATCGGAGCCTCATGCATAATGCATCAGGTTTAATTGCAAACCCAGAAACTAATGACTTTGGACTGGTTAACAGCAGGGGAGCCATACATCTCGAGCAAACTGAATGAAAAATCAGCTCAGAGGAGAGGAGGAGGAAAAAAAAAAAAGGAGCCTAGGCCCTAATTGATGAATAATTGAAGCGGCGAGCTACAGGGCATAATTGTGACATTTTGTTTCAATCAATTTCCAAGTGGTGTGGGCGAAAGTACACTTAAAGGGGGTAAAAAAAAAGAAGGCAATGACAATAAATGAGAAAGAAAAAGAGAGAGTGGAGGATGATGGAAATGGACTCTGGGTCTTCAGTCACTGCGCTGACATTTGCTGGAGGAGGAGGAGAAGAAAAAAAGACTCATTCAAACACTAAATGACTTTTCTCTCTATCTCCATCTCACTTTGTGGCTTTTCTGTCAAACTCGGTGAGGCCACTTTTTCATTTCCCAGCCCTTGTGGATCTATAACTATTTTTAAATAATTTCTTTTTTTACTTGACTCATTCATTTTTAAAGAGGGCGCTCTCAGAGCGTGAGTGTGTGGCAAATCCTTCATTATTTGTTGTTGGCACCTTTGGTAGTTTACAGTTGGTTATGAAGACTTAACATGTTATCATATCATTGAAATAATCGTTATCTTTTAAATAACTTAATAATGAGCTTTAAGTTGAGCCCTGGCTCTTTATTAGAAGCGGGTTACGTCACTGCAGATTCTGCCTCTCCTGTCTCCGGCTCTGCATGTTCTCATCCTGCACTTTGTTCCGAGGGGGTAGATCTTCACATTTAATCACATGTACGTTTACATAGGGACCTCACAATGGCAACTGTATTTCTTTTTTTTTCTTTTTTTTGAGGGGGATGTGCATGAAAGTGGCTCATAAATAGGTCATTAAATAGGCCGATTCAATCTGCTGGGACCTCGGTGATGGGTGAGAGGCCGGCAGCAGGTCTGAGGAGCAGATGCTGGTTCCTGCAGCAGCTCAGCGGCCTCAGGACGTGTCTGGTGTCGTACTCACCAACAAAAAAACAAACAAAACACAATCCACTCTGCACTGGTGGCACATCAGTGCGATCATTTCCCCTCCAAACGCTTTGTTTTCACCGCGTCGTCTCACTAAACACACGCACGCACACACACACACACACACACACACACACACACACACACACACGCACGCTTCTTCCCTATCACTGAGCTGTCCCTTATGATTGCCATGTTCAGAGAGCTGGGTGTGTTTTTTTTAACCCCAGCGTGGCTTGATTGACGTGTATGTAAATGAGGAGGTGGCATCCTCAAAGGAGACACCATACGGACGGGAGCAGCACACTGACGAGAGGCGTCGACAAAAGGTGCTTGTAAATTCCTGACATGCCGAGCATATGTTAATGAGCCATTCTCCGGCTCTGATATAATTACTGCGAGGGGGATATTGCCTTTGGTGCAAATATCCGTCTCCCATGGTCGGGGGGTGGGGTAAAGAAAAGAAGAGAAAGAAAAAAGTAAAGAATGATAAAGTAGCAGGTGCATACATTCTCATTTACCATGCTCGGAGGTGAAGAGAGTGATGTTGGCAGCGTGACTCCGGATGATGTATTGTGTAGAACGGAAACCTTTGGGTTCATTACAGAGCTCCTTTGTTAAAGTGCTTTATCCAATCTACTGTCGTTTTTTTTTTTTTTTTTTGTCAGGGGTATTTAGTCTTGTCTTGTCATGTGGAGCACTTAGTTAGAACGTCTGCGGAGGCTACTGCAGTTCATAGTCTATGTTTTGTGGAGTTGCGATGAAATGGTTTGTTTTTATGCCGAAGGTCACGTTGAGCTTTGTCTCTACTTCAATTTCAAACACTACTCTTGTTATTATTATTATTGTTGTTATTATTATTATTATTATTATTATTATTATTATTATTATTATTATTATTATTATTATTATTATTATTATTATTATTATTGTTTATGTTAAATTTGAATTACATCATTTAATCCACTTTTTTTATTATTATATTTTGTCATATTTGCAGTATTTTTGAAGCTGGTTCCAGTATAATATATCTATGTTGCATTTTGTCATTTGAAGACTGATTTGACACAGGCTTGTCCTGAATTTTTTTTCCTCTTCCGTTCTTGGGAATTGAGTGTAATCAATCAGGGCGATCCACTGTCGTCCATGATGGACCTGTGTATGGAGCCAGTGGCAGAGCGAGTGTGTGCGTGTGTGGGTGGGCGGGTGAGTGGGCGTTAGGGGGCAGTATGAGTCCCTGCTGCTGCAGACAGAGATGCACTGTTGCACACTGGGGAAAAAAAAAAACATCTGATGGATCTAAGAGATAGAGCAGTTAATAAAAAGCCAAAACAATGAGCTGTTATTGGAATTTGAGGCTTAATTGAAAAACCATGAATCAGATGGGAGCGTTGTTACACACGCGTGACTCGGGAATCCACTACGTGCAACCAAATATCAGAAAAAGGTGAAAGCGCTCTTTGTTATGTATCAGTGGAGGAGGAGAAGGCGCCAGATGTACGAGACAATAAGAACTGTAATATCTCTCTTTATCAAGATCAGTCCACATTGGTTTCCCTCGCATGTAGATTAAAAAACGTGAGAACAAAGACTTGTAGAGCAGCAGAGCATAAAAAAAAGATCCCATAAATTTAGACTAAATGCTAATTATAAAATGCCATAAAACAAAGCCCAGCCACAATCTCATCACTCAGCCTCCTCCTTAGTTTTTATAAAAAAGAAAATGATCATAAAATCACGTTGTCGTCGGAATAAACTACTGAGGCCCTCCTCGTTAGGGAAGCAGAGACGAGTCTTGATCTCTGTGGCAGTTCTGGGTCAGAACCAACACCACGCTACATTTGCTCTCAGAAATAAGAGAAAAAAACTGAGCTGGCACTTCAAAAGATCCAATGAATCTTTAATCTTCAGTGTCTTACCATCTCTTGGAAAGTTTCCTGGTGTTTGGTTAATAACAGTGAAGAGGGAAGCTGCGTGCTCCTGCTTTTTGTATTGTTTTTTAGGGGGAAGAAAGCCAATGTTTGTTTATTTGTGGAGAGAAGAAAACTTCAGGGACCAAATGAGACGTTTCGTCGTTTGATGTTTGTTTTTTTCCATTCTTCACTCAGTGAAGTGACACGCAGACAGTTTAGGTGTGCTTTGGTGTTTTATTTGTATCTATTTTAGTCCTAAAGCTGAAGTTGAACTCCTGCAGGTCTTTGATTGATATGCAAGTAGGGTATTCCACTTTCTTTCTTTTTTTTCTTCTCTTCTTAAAGCTGCTTTAGTTAGATGAATTATTCTGGCGCGTAAATGCGGCCTGTCAGACACGCGGTGAAAACCTGCTGACTTGACCCCGCCAACTCAGCTCCCCTCCATCTCATTTCACATGATTGACGGGTGTCTCCGGGTCACGTGACGTCCGGTGGAGCGTGCCCAATGTTGGGCGGGTGGGACAGCAGGTAGCGGCATCTGCTCTGCTCTCCGGGCTTTTTTTTTTTTCCCTCCTCTGGAACACGCCAGTGGCCTGTGGCTCCGCAGGCTCGGCTGCTCCAGCATCTGTCGGAGCATCCGAGCGGCCAAATCCGCGCGTCCTGCACACATGGACGTCCTTGAGGAATATCTGGGTTAATGTCTCTGTTCGCTCGGACTGCTTCCTGCCTGTAGTTCCTCCAGAGCTCGTGTCCAAAAGAAAACTCTGCATTCCTCTGCAGCCACGTGTTTAATTATTGATTTGATTCATTTCTCAAATATATATATATATACATATATGTATATATATATATGTATATATATATACAGTATATATATATTTTTTATTCTTATTTTATTTTTTCAGTTTACACCGTGTGGGAGGTTGTTTGAGGCTCAGCTTGATTTTTTTTAATTAAGCAAATTTCATACATCAATAACAAATAATTATTCTGACTTTAAGTTGGTGCAGGATAAATAAAAAAAATAAAAAATAATTGAAGGTACCTTAACTGTCGGTAGGGTTCATCCTTTGGGGGGCCATGAATGTCTGAACAAAAATGCCTAGCCAACCCAACAAAAATCAATTTGAAAGCATCCCACAGCTCACCGAGCGTTTTAAACACCACTATATATTTTTTAAATAGCTCTAGCCTCCCTGTCCGTCATGTGCATGCAACACATTTAAAATTCATAGGTCACGGCAGCGTAGAGAGAGAGAAAAAGAGTTCAGCCTAACTGTGCGCGGAATGACAAAGAGCTGCTGCTGGGAATCCAGAGGCAGCCGTGGTAACCTTGCCGGGATAATTGATGAAACTTTGCAGCCTCTGTCCTGTCAATCAAACATTCCTGCGCTGGGGTAAACACATCCGAGATAATTAGGAGAGAGTTCACTCTGACAAAAGTCACAAAAAAACAAACAAACACTTGCACGCAGCTTTTTAATGAATCCAAAAACAGTCTGTATGGGACATTGCTTCTGTGCAATTAGCATATGTTGATTTTCCTGGAATAATAATAATAAAAAAGAGGAGGTACTAATGCCCTCAAGCTCCAATTACTTCTAACACAGTGACAACCACACAGTCGCATTCAGAGCGTCATGCAAAATTTGTTTTTATTCCTTTTTTCCCCGTCGCTATAATACTGTAACTAATTGTACGAATGGAAAGAATATAAATCACAAGGCCACACTTCACACAACAACAACAAAAAAAGAAGGAAAAACAAAAAAAAAAAGAGCAGCATGATGCCCCGTGCCCGCGTGTCCCCTTCACGTCCAGCTCTGCCCACAACAGATGGCCATCTCTCCCACAATGCCGAGCGGTCACAGATGCCAACAGAAGAGGTGACAAACACTCTGCAGGTGTCTGTCCCTCTGCGTCTGTGGCATGCATACACATTTGTGTGCGTGTGTGTGTGTCTGTGGACAAAGAGCATCTTTCTTGCAAGGGGGGGGGGGGGGGTAATTGATAGCAGAGGACAACTTGCAGGAAGGAAGTGTCATCATATGCTAAATGGATGGGCTGGCACAGACTGGCACAAAGTGTTGGCACAGAGGCCTTAGAAGTCCATATTACTCATTATGGAAACGTATAGGAGGATGTTGGAGAATCTGCGAGAAACGATTCGCCAAAACACGGCGAGCCATAGATGTGTTTGGTTGAAACGGGATGTATCGTATATATATGCCCCCCTGAAAATATTTTGCAGAGTACCGCGTGAAGAGCAGATGAATGTTGCGTAGTGTGCTGCATTTTTATGACTACCAGCATGCAATCTGTTTCCTCTCTCTCCTGTGTGCGCAGGTGTGCTGGAGCCAGGTGAGCCGGCTGCTGGCCAGGTGATCTCCAGAGGCCTGGCTGCACTGACCGCGCGCCAGATGGCTGCAGAGAACCGTCAGCTGGCAAAGGTAGGCACGCGCAGACACACACACACACACACACGTAGAGGCCGGCACACACACACTCCTGTGTGCAGTAAAAAGTAGCACCGTTGCCGGGCGGGGGAAATGCTTTAATGTGTTTTTACTGTACTTCCTCGACTTGAACTCGTGCGCCGCGCATCATAACGACGGCAGAGGTCACTCCACCTCAGAGCTCGCATAAACGTCTCGTAAAGCCCAACGTCCGCTCTAGATGCTGATGAAATATCGATATTTTATGGGACTTTGGGGTTTCGCTGCTTTGATTTCATCTTTGGCGTGTGGGGGTTTTTGCTCCGATTGCCGAAAAAGATGCAGAACGTGGAAATGATGCTTGGATTTTTATTTGCGGTTTATCGGAATTTATCTATTAGTGATTTTGCTGTAGCCAAAGATTTATACGCACCCGTAGTCCAGTCACCAGGCCGTGAATTTTTTTTTTTTTACAGTGTACATTCACTCCTCCGTAGAGTAACCGTGGATTTTAAACCACAATCTGTGTCGTACATCATGTGGCACTTCTTTAAGCGTGGCCTGTAGCTTGTGCAGGCGCAGTAATTGTGTACCAGTAGTTAATCATAACTACCCTACAGCGGCTCCTCTGTTTCCTCAGAGCCACCCACACACACACACACACACACACACACACACAGTCATAAAGTGCTGTGTGGATCCAGGGCTGGCTAATCTGGAGCTCTGAATCTCAGCCCAAACCAGATTAGCCTGGCTTCAACGGGCTTTGGTTTGATTCAGGACTTAATTCCCCCTGGCTCAAATTAGGTCAGGTTTAATTTTATTCATCCCCTTCATCGATTCAACCCCCTCCCCTCTACTGGAGCCATATTTATTTGTTTATGCATGATTTTTTTAAATAAATTAAAAGCCCTTGTTTGAGTGTAAAAACAGTATTCATCCTCTAATTTATTTATTTCAAGTTAGTTAGTTCGTTAGTTAGAAGCCTGTCGGTTATTAGGAACCATCAATAAATTGGTTCCTTAAACTCCGGGTGTAGCGGGGGTTATTTCAGGGCAGAGTTTTACATTTTTTAATATAGTGAATGAATCCATCATAGCCAGAATCCACCGTGGCTGACGTGACCTGACAGTTATTGAAGTTAATGCAGCAGCAGTACGATCACTGAGTCAATATCCTGTTTCAACTCTGAGCATATTCATCCTGAACTCTCCTTTCAGCTGCTTGTATGAACGCAGACGTAGAATTCCACATGGTTCCAGTCCATACGTTACGTTTAGTGCGTGATGCCCAGCCTCCGTACAGAATCAATGACAGTTGTGTGTGTGTGTGTGTGTTTTTTTTCTCCCTGCATTAACGGATGGTTCATAAATCACACGCGTGGGCCTGGCCGGGACAAGACAGATTGGCCATCTGTAAATATTTATTCAGCATCTCTATAATTAAACAGAGCCAATGCATCATGTCAGATGTACATGTCTGATGACGGCCCCGGCTCACACACGCAGCTCAGAATAATACAGCGACACTGGTTGTAGATCTCAGAGAGAGAGAGTGAGAGAGAGTAATGGTGTGTCGATGAATAGATGAGTCCAACATGTTGGAATAAAAAAAAAAAGATGGATTGATAAATGCAAGATGCCATTTGACAAAGAGGGATGGCAGATGAGAAACATTGACGGATGAAATGATAAATCCTGATGATGATGATGATGAAGAATGTGTGTGTGTGTGTGTGTG
>JAFBJU010001016.1:0-20040 GCA_016785305.1 Colistium nudipinnis | reverse complement strand
ATATATATATATATATATATATATAGACGTATACCCCCCAAAGTGTAAATGTTTTCCAGCCGTATTATACTGCAGAGGCCCAAGGGGTCAAAGGTCAACCGTCGCTCAGTTAGACACAGTTTTTGTGGTGTCATTGTGTTTTAGTTAGTCCCAATTGGCTTTATAAAAGTGGTTTGTAGTTTATTGATTTGACCGAGACGTCAATCCTTTCGAACTCTGATATTTGCTGGACATTTTTTGAACAAATTGCTGCTCCTTGTCCGTGTCTGTGAGAGACTGAGAGAGAGAGAGAGAGAGCTTCTTAATAATGTCATTGGGTATGAAGACTATTAGCAGATTACCCTGGGCCCAGGGCGGCCCAGCCATGTGCAGGAACTAGATAACCTTGTGTTCGGTAATTTAATATCAACACTTCCCCTCTTTTCTTTCCACGCTTTACCACACGCACACACAAATACCCTGCGTGGCCCCCCTGGTCCTATTTCTTGAAGAGAGAGAGAAAGAGGATGATAGAGAGAGAGAGAGAGAGAGAGAGAGAGAGAGAGAGGGATGGAGGATTACATGATAGTGACTTCTTGAAGATCCCTCTCCTCCGCTGAGGAGTGTGGTGAATCGTCTCCTGTCCGCGGCTGCGAGGAGGAAAAAAAAAAAAAGAAAAAGTATATAAACAGGCTTATGGTGAAAATTCCATCAGATGGAAGGCAGTGAATTTAACATCAAAAGGAGACGGCCATTTTTTTCTTTTTAATCCCCAGATGGGGTCATGTCACCACCCTCCCCCCCTCCTCCCCCTCCCTCTTCACATTATAGGCCAAACATTTACAGCATATCGCGCCAATATGAAAAGCACAGATGAGATTTCCTGTGACACAGTTTGATTTTGCGAGAGAGAGAGAATCCCACGCTCTATCCGCCACAAGCTGATCCTGTATTAGCTGCGATATCTCACTCTGTCCTGCTGCGACTTTTTATATTTTATATATTTTTTATTTTATGATTTTTTTTCCTGCCACCGCCCGCGAGCCAGGCCAGACGCTCCGGCCCTATCGCGCGTCGGCATTACCAGCTCTCTATCTCATCTCCTGCAGCCCCGCGCCCTCCAGGCTACTTTACTAATAACCTTCTGGGTTATCAGCGGCCGCCGTGCACCTCAGCCCGCGATCAAAGACACAATTAATGGAGCGGAGGAAAAGGTGAAGCATTCAAATAATGGAGACAGCTGTTTTTCTCTGTTTGAGAAAATCCATTTTGTATTGTTATCTGCTCCCAGCAGCTCCCTCTCCCGCTTAATTCAAGTCTCCGGCGGCTTCTGCCTGGCGTGATAAGAGAGAGTGAGAGAAAGGGGGGAGGGGGGGTGAGAGGGTGAAAGAGAAGAAGAAGAAAAAATAAAAAAAGGAGTCCTGGCCACAATGAAGTTTAATGTACAAGAATGTGGTCCGACTCATCCCGGAGCTTTTATCATCTCCAAAGAGGCTGAGTGCAGATAAAGGAGGGATGGAGGGATGAAGGTGAGAGGATGAGGAGGAGGAGGATGGCGGGGTCTTAAGAAAAGAAAAAAGGAAGCAGCTGATCTCGGCTCTTTCAGGTCACGCGCAATCTCAGTCAGAGAATTTGAAAAAAGATTTACGGTGAATTGTTGCTGCAATGCTTCATTATGTCACTATTAAATAATGATGATGCAAACGTGCATGTCTGACATTACACAAATATATATATATACACACATGTTTTTACATAATGTGTTGAGTCTAATGCAAATGACGCAATAACATCGTTTACAGCCAGTGTTATAAAGGCTAAATGAATGAATTTAAAAAGCTGTGAATGTGCTTTTCAGTATCGGGTTGTATTTTAGCTCCGCTGCCTTCGTTCTCTTCACTTCCATTTCGTTTCCATTTCTCACTGTCCAGATGTCCGGTGTATTTCTCGAAGTGCTGAATACATTTAAGGCAATGGTTCTAAGTTGAGTTGGAGTTTTACTCGTTTGTAACCGACGTGATTTTACAACTTCTGAATGGCACCGAAACTTGGGTAGAATACGCCACGTGGACTGCATTTTCAACAAGTGGATAATCTAACATGGCCATTTTGGACTGTATATATCATATATGTCTATATAAAGACATATATGATATTATCGTTGGACATTTCCTGTTGTGGTCAAAGAACACCAGTGTGGGCATGTATTAACATATTTATTACACCGTAAAGAGAACAACAATACCAGAATTATACTGCAAAGTTTCACAGACTGACAGACCATAGTTTACAGCCCAAAAAAAATATATAATAATAATAATTATAATAAAAACTAAAATAAAAAAATTATAAAGAAATAAAATCAACAAGAAACCACAGTTCTGACATAGTAGACTGGAAAGCTCTCTAGAGGACACTGACCCCGAGCGATGGAGACACCGCTCGGCGTCAGTCTACCACTAACCTGTGGTTTTCATGTCTCTCTTAAGTATTGCACAACAACTTCAAATCATTTGAACTCTTTTCTTTTTTTTTTTTTTCCTTTTTCTTCACAATAATTTTTTTCTCAAGAGAATGCAGAAAAAAAAACAAAAAAAAAACACCCTCCCACCCTTTGAGTTCAACTCACGGCCCCCCAGATTTATGCTGGGGCCTGTTCGGCCCCGTCACATTTTCACCAACGCTTCTGGATAAGTAAGAAATTTAAATAACATTTCCTCTTATTGTGAAAAAACAGGCATGCCTAAATTCATAGCCTTAGTCTTTTTGTGTATTTTGTTTGTTTTTCTTCCTTTTTTTTTTTTTTTTGTTTTTGTTTTTGTACAAGCTTTTCCTTTTGTGTATTGTTCCCAAGCGCTTTAGCTTGTCTCTACAACAGAGAAGAGAGAAGGAGAGAGAGAGGTGGAGGGGAGACGAGGGAGAGAGAGGGGGAGAGAGAGAGAGAATTGTATCTTATCCGTGACTTTAGCTCGCGTCATCGAAATAGGAATCAACAACACTTCTCTTCAAAATGAGCAAATTTTCTTTTTAAAATCTGTTTCAAACCTTTCAAACATTCAAAAGAACATAACAAAAGTTTTTTCTTTTTTTTTTCTCATTTCTATTCATTTATGTTTCTTTCATTTATGAGGTCTGCATTGTTACCAAGTAGTGATATGGTTTTGCAGCTGTATGAGCTTCGACTTTGGGTTTTTTTTTATTTTTTTTTTATTTTCCTGTTTCTGCTCTTGTGCCCATTTGGTTTCGACTAGTCCAGTATCAGCGCCGCCACTGATGCTCTTATCGTGCTGTAAGAGGTAGAGTGAGACTTGTTTGACCACCGAGGAGTTTGTGGCAAAACACACGTAGAGGAGGGAAGAAAAGAAAAACAAAATATATAGAGCTTTTCAAAGCATTTTTTTTAGTTTTTTTGTTTTTAAACCCAGGTTGTTGTTTTTTTTTTTGCCCTGATAACCGTGAACACACATTATTTGTTGTATACTTTCAAATACACTCGTGTTGAAACAGCTTGGCTGTTTGTCCACAGCTTGTGAGGAGTGGCGGTGTCAGACACCTTTTTGGATTGTTGAACCCTTAAAGAACGCAGCGGTTTTAGTTGGACGAGAGGAGGGAGGAAAAAAAACGGCCCGGAACCTTTTTTTTTTTTTTTTTCTTTTGGGCTTCCACTTGTTTCTTGAGGTCAGAATTTGTTACGCGCGTCTGTGTAGCACCAAGGTTTTTTGTGGTGAAGTGTGTGTGTGTGTGTGTGTGCGTGCGCCTGGGTAAGTGCTCGCTTACTGTCGATGAGAGGTTTGTTTGACGAAGAACAATGACATACTCTAATATAAATGCATCTAAAAACAGCTGTAAATGGCATTCCTACATTCACATCCCTATAAATAAAGAAATGCACTGATTAAAGCTGAAATGGGCACTCAGTCTGACGTTTGTGTAATGAGAAAATGCAAAAAAACATATCAAGACAATATGGCAATAATTTCCGCAGAAGTTATTAGTGTTCACGTCACATTAGTTATTATTGCTCCGGATAAAATGTAACGCTGCAGTGAAACGTTCATTATGTTTAAATCACAGCTTCTCATTTCACAAAGAAAGATGGGCGCCAACGGTTTGTGGAAATAAAACCATTTTATCAGTTGAATTTGTTCTGTGACTTAGTTGGGAAAAGAAGAAAAAAAATCCTGCAGAAATAAATAACCGAACATTTGTGTGAACAAACCTCTGTTGAAAATAGTTTTTAAATCAGGATTTTGGTCCTTGGTGTCAGTCTTTGGCTGTTTTTGGTGTTTTTTGTGTTAATACTGGGTGTTACCTGGTGCTTTGCAGTGTTAAAGCTGTCAATCGGAGTCTACACCTCTGCATTTGGAGAGTTAGTTTGTTAGAATATATTTTTTTTCTGTATTTTGTTTCTTTTTTTTTTCTTTTTTTTTTTTACTTTTTTTTGGTCGCTTTTCGGTTTTTCAAAAAAATAACAAATATTGAACAAACGTTCCGTAATGTGCATGCACTGTAACTGTAACTATTAAACAAAAAACAAATCATTTTGGCTGCTTTTGTGAGCATGTTAAATATATATAAAAAAAAAAAAAAAAAGTGGATTTGGTGATTTTCCATTTTTCCCAATCCCAAAACAGATTATGCTAGATTATCACTACATACAAAATGGCGAAAGAATTATGGCTCTATACCGACAACACAAGTATGCTGAAAAGAAGCATGCCGAAATAACCTCTGTGACAGTGCAAATACATGAATGTATGTAGGAAACGTCAGGGGAGCATTCCGCGCGACAACATGCGAGTTTTTCTCAGAAAAAATCCGGGTCAGACTCAAGTAGCAGCTCAGAGATATAGCTTCTGTCTTTTCTTGAGGACGAAGGGGTAGTGAAACAACTACTGAGGGGAGGGGGGGAGTCTACCACATACACACAGAATAGAAAAGCAGCTTGGAAAAAAAAGAAAAAGAAAAGAAAACACTTTGTTTTTTTTTTTGTCTCTTTTTGCACCAGCGAGAGAGAGAGAGAGAGAGATTTATGAAGGACGTAAGGGTTGCGACGATGCATCGTCATATTCGTCCCAAACACGTACACAATAAATTACCATTGATGACACCACAGGACAGAAGTCTTTAAACACCATGACATCTATAGAAAAAGAACATGAAGAGAAGGATGGGAATGTTTTTAGTTTTGGAGCTGAGACAGGAAGAGAAAGGGTGGGGGGGGGTGAAGACTCCTCCCCTTCCTGTACCAGAGCGTCCGCGGCCCGCCGCGCGGGCGCGCGCGTGCGTCGTAGTCGGCACGCGGTCCACATGTGCAGCGGGCAGATTCCGTACCCCCTTCCATCCTTCAGGGAGACGGGTTTGTATTTCCCAGCCCACTGACCTGGATATTATTACAAGTGAGAGGGAAATAACGTGTGTTGAACATCTGGCTCTGCTCGCAATCTGCCGCACATCTGCCCGTTTCATGGCAGTCTGTGGACCAGAGATTCACTCTGTCCCTCTCTCCTTCCAGTTTATGCATCCGTCTCTTATAAATCCAATTTCTTTTCCTTTTCGGGACTTTTCTCTGGATAGGTATATTCCCTTCGTATGCTGTTTGGTCAACTGTCTTCTTGAGGTTGACTCGTCTCATTGTCCAGGTACTTCATTCAAGGATGGGAAATAAAGTGGGGAAAAGAAGGTAGTGGGGAGCGGGGGGGGGGGTCAGATAGTTCACGGCTATCTTTGCTCAGTCTCATATTTACAGGCGAAAGTAAGAATCCGCTACAATGACAGCAACGCTACGACAACAGGCACGACAACAAACGGACGACGATAATTAGCGTAAGTTTAACGACACAAAAAGGAGGTTCTCGATATTTCAATTCATTCATTCAAAAAACAAAGAATATCTTTGTGTTCCTTTTTAAAGTCACGGCAAGTCAATATGACCTGATTAAGCTCCTCCGGAGAGAGACAGAAGCCCCGCCCCCTCTCCTCCCCTCGGCCATGTGAGTTCGGCATCTTTGCAAAGGCAGCGTAGACAGTCATGCTGTGTGTGTGGGGGGGGGGGGGGGGGGGGGGGGGGGGGGGGGGGGGGGGGGGGGGGGGGGGGGGTCGATAGTTGGTTTAGCGTGATGTCCCGTCCAGGGCGGTGGAGGACGGGGTGCCGGGGGTGGAGGAGCGCGGGGTGGCGGCCGGCGGGGTGGCGGCCGGACTTCCCGTCCCACTGCTGGGGGTGCAGGCGGAGGAGCTGACGGGGGCAGGGGTCTCGGTCCCCGGGACGGCTCCCGGCTGCTGGCCGGCCTGCTGCTGCTGCTGCTGCTGCTGCTGCTGCTGGGCCTGCAGCGTCTGGCCGCACACGTGGTGGTGCTTCTCCCAGTCCTTGTGCTGGCAGAAGGAGCCGCAGTAACGCGCCGTGTTGCAGCCGCTGCACGTCTCGCTGGCCTTACGCCCACAGTTCCAGCAGCTCTGACGCACAGAGAGAGAGAGAGAGAGAGAGAGAGAGAGAGAGAGAGAGGAAATGTTCACTCAAAATGGACTTCAATTGAGAAAATTGCTTTATTTTGTTCCAGGAGTCACACGGTATCAAAGGTCATCAAAGGTGACGGCCATTTTGATATTTGAGGATTTCAATATTTGATGATGATATATGGCTTCATATTCCTTTCTTTTGATCAAAAATACATCATTTTTGACTTGTTATGTGTAGTTACTTCAGAGTCCTCAACGAGATAACGTGACATAATGCATTTTCTTTAAACAAGATCATGGGATTTTATGGTTAGAAATAGTACTTTTGTTCAAAGTCCTAATTATGACAGCAACAGTCTTGATAAATAAGAATGAAATATATATATAAATGTGAAAAATATATATATACATGTGTATATATATATATTAATATATATATATATATATATATATATATACACAGATTTATCTGCGAGGAGCTCCTGATTTATCAGGCTTTACTCTACGCGTGCCTCTCTGCACATTAACAGAGCCGCCGTCTCCTCTTTGCAACACGTAAACTTCAAGCACACCACAGATTGATCCAAAAACCCGTCTCCATTACACTCGGGGGGCCTCTCGTGTATATATATATATATATATATCACACAGACCGCAGAGAGCTGCACATCCATAGGATACGCCGGGACAAGGTTACAAGACAGCTTCTGAAAGTTTTCCTCCGGGGCGCACACCTCTCATAAACATCACTCGCTGCAATTAATGTCAGATGTGAGCCGTATTTTTCCTCCTCACTTAACTGATTAAACGTCAAGGTCTCCGATGGTGATTAGTAAATGAAACGCTCCTTCGCGCTCCCTCAACTCACTTGGTAACCCCCATTTTCTAAACATGCCAGCAAAAAAAAAAGGGAGGAGGAGGAAACGAAGGGCAATTGATGCTTGATTGACCTTGTGTGCTCTATTTATTTAGTCGGACTATAAAATAACCTCTATTCTAGCTCCACGAGAAGCAGTTTAACGATTTGCTGGAATTAATGGAGGATTAAAAACAAACTGAGAGAAATCTTGGATTTTTAGTACCTCTGGCAGTACTCTTTTTTTAAAGTTATAATAATAATAATAATAATATTATTATTATCCTCATCATCACCACTATCATTATTTATTATGATTATGATTATGATGATTATGATGATTATGATGATTCTAGCTCCACGAGAAGCAGTTTAACGATTTGCTGGAATTAATGGAGGATTAAAAACAAACTGAGAGAAATCTTGGATTTTTAGTACCTCTGGCAGTACTCTTTTTTTAAAGTTATAATAATAATATTATTATTATTATCCTCATCATCACCACTATTATTATTATTATTATTATTATTATTATTATTATTATTATTATTATTATTATTATTATTATTATTATTATTATTATTATTATATATTGGTATTTACCTCGCTGGAGTCCTCCTGCTGGTTGATGATGGACAGCGCGTCCTCGGCCGCCTGCCGCTTGGCCTCGGCCACCGTGCGCTCCATCTTGGCGCGCTCGCTGCTGATCATGTCGTGCGCCTTGCGCTCGGCCTCGGTCACGGCCTTCTGCAGCTCGGACACGGCCTGCCTCTTCACCTCATTCACCGCCTCTTCTGGAAAGAGTGTGGACACAGAGGAAGTCAATCCTCCCGGACCTGCAATGTAGTTGGCATCTTATCATCCTGTCATTTCAGAGACCTCAGAGTAAAATCAGCAGCAGATACAACAAATACTGTATATTCTGTGTAGTTCTGTTCCGTATAATTATTTATTCCTTATTTCTAGTTCAGCTACTGCGGTTTGCAGCTTTTGTCATATCTGGATATTTAGAATCCTGGGCACATAAACATGCCAAAAAATATCACTTTGAATTACTGTGGTGTTGAGAAATTGTTGAATCATATATCAAAATGACAAAATTGTGTGATCCTCGAATGGGTCCACGTGTGATCTTTTCATTCTTAAAAAGAAGAGGTTGAGATGATATTTGAAAGTACCAAAGCAAACATCCACATTTTTCTCTAATCATTTCGAAAATATCCTTCCAGGTAATGGCTCAGCTCCTGTGCGTGTGTGTGTGTGTGTGTATGTGTGTGCCAGAGTAGTGTTATTTTATTCTTGTTTTGTGTCGTTGAATAACCTTGCTGCGCCGGTGTGTTAAGCGGTGGAATTCCAAGTGCACGTTAAAGCAAAACCAGCCGCCCCCCTCCTTTTTATTTTTTTTGTTTGCTCCCATCAAGCCTGTAACTTGACTAATTGTGTATGCAAATCAGGCAATTTATATTTAAATTATGCATTTCCATTGTGATCCCAGAGGCCCATGCGGCGAGGGGAAGTGGGAAACCGGTAGGACACCGTGCGAGGTGCTTGAATATTTATCACCAACTGTAAACATTTTTGCCCATTTTAAAACCGACGTATTCACCGCCACACTCCATTGTGTTAAAAAAAATATATATATATTTTGCAAAAACCTCCCTGGGTCACATTTAAATCAGTCTGCGCTCAGCCAGGCTGTGTGTGACGGCGGAATAAATACTGAGGAGAGTTTAAAAAAAAACTCACCGTTAATCAAATGCACAGACAAAAGGAATATTCAGCTTTATGTCTGTCGAGTAAGCTTCACTTTATTCTATTTCTTTTGAGTTAAAAATGTCGTCTCCAGAAAGAATGTGTTTTTTTTGTGCGTTTTTTTTTTTTCTTTTTCAAGGTTTCGGTTGATTTTTTTGTTTTTTTTTAACCATGGTGGTTTTGTCTTTCACCCACTGAGCTGCTTGAAGCCATGGAAATTGCCCGGGTGCCGTGCGATATATGCCTCGTGCATGGAATTGGAATTACACACCAAATGCCTGAGATGGAAGATCGATCAAAGCTGGTGAGGAGGAGGAGGAGGAGGAGGAGGAGGAGGAGGAGGAGGAGGAAGAGAGTGCTGGAGAGTCCCAGTAGTGATACTCTATTCAATTTAAATGCATATTACTTGCTCCGAGTATCTCGCATATCACGCTTGGTCAAGCAAGGGGACAAAAATCTCTCTCTCTCTCTCTCTCTCTGGGGGGTTTAAAAAGCAGATTTACTGTATGGCTGACGGTGAATACAGGGCGGAAAATATCCTTCCAGTTTTTCACAGGGCAACCATAATGGTGATTGCAGCTGTGCGCGTGACTTAAAAAAATTCTGTTTGTGTGCACAAAAAACATGGAATGGCCACTAATGAAAGCCGTAAAGGAAACAAATTAGATTCGATACTTGATCTTTACAGGCGCCACAAATTTGCCTCGACAACTTTCCTCAATAGTATTATATGTAAGCAGTGTTTATCCCTGAGGGTTTTTTTTTTTTTGTAAAAGCCCAAAGTAAGATGATACCACTTATTGCTACTGTACGTTTAACAGCAGAACCACAGGAGCAGCTGTAATAGTTACTTTGGTCTCTTATTTGACTGGTGCGATAAAATCCCTTTTACAACCTGACATCATATTTGGATTAAGATGAGGTTGGTGGTGAAGCTTCTTTTTTTTCCTACTGTATGAAATATGAAGAGGTTCAGGATTCAGTTGTACGAACTGGCAGACTCCTACTGTGATGGGATGAAATGGCAGGGTGGGACAGAAAGTGAAAAAGTGGAGCTCACCAGCTTTCTTCCAGACCTCTTCAGGGACGTAGCCAGACACAGGTCGGTGCAGCATCTCCCGGTGGATCTCTAAAAAACAACACAACAAAACAACCAATCAGAGACAAACCAATATTTTAGAATTCAAATTAAATGTACAGGTTTTTTTGTGACAGATACAATAAACTAGTGAGGAGTAAAATTGACTCCTAAACGTTACATGTAAAACTTACTGTCATGAACATTAGCAAAATAATAAGCAGAGGATCTGGAATTGAACCATGGGGGACTCCACAGTCGGTATCAGTAATTTGTGTATCGTAAAACAGGAAAAAAAACTCAAGGTTTTGTTTAAAATACTAACCTATTAAAAATAGGCTTTGTCTTGAAAATCTCCTACATGCATACGCGGCCTTGAGTACCTGGAGTTGCGTTTTCCTGCGCCGCCGGGCTCTGTTGCCTCGGCTGTCCGCTGGCGGCTCCCTTCTTCAGCTCCTCGGCGTCGCTGTATCGTCGGATCCAGTAGTTGAGCTCCTCGCGGTCGGCCTCCTGGCAGCGCCGCAGCACCGTCAGCGAGCGCCGCGTCTTCTCCACCATGTCCATGATGCAGTTGAGCAGCTGAGGGGAGTCAGGGAGCAAATACGGTGCTGAGCACACACTCACGGTGCAGGGTGGTTGTGTAGCAATAGTTGTGTGTTTTTCAGAATTTCTCAATGCTTTTCTTCATCACTTCTCCACATAACACATCATTAACATTTTCACGCACAACACCGAGACTTACAAATTATACAACATATTAAATGAGGACTTTAGCAATCTCTGTTACTGCCAGATAGAGAACTGTAGGGGTATAGTAATAAAAATGTTATTACTTTTCTTACATGGTCAAGGTGCTTCCACTCCTCCGCCCACTCTCTGTCGGTCAGCCGGTG
The DNA here is from genome assembly GCA_016785305.1 of Colistium nudipinnis. NCBI lineage: Eukaryota > Metazoa > Chordata > Actinopteri > Pleuronectiformes > Rhombosoleidae > Colistium > Colistium nudipinnis. Next base: position 9,026 of record JAFBJU010001016.1, on the reverse strand, counting down.
GTCGATCACCTCCTCCTGTCGGGTTCCTGCGTGCATACCTGCAGCAAACAAGTGAAAAAATAGAAAAAAAACAAACAAATGGTACGTCAGTATAACACAAAGAATCAGTGTAACATTCCCCCTCAACCTCTTTTATTATTTTTATCTGCCCTTCATTATCTCGGCGTGTTCTCCCCGTTCTTTACTTCCTCTTCCTCCCCGAGGCCACGACTGAAACGACTGAGCTGCGTATCCAATAAACATTTATCACCGGGCTGGACGTTCTTTAGAACACCACCTATGTTTGTCATTATAGCTTCATGGAGAGGTTTGCTGACACAAACGTCTCTGGGTTTGACAACGCTGTTGGTTTAATTGTGCTTGGGCTGGGTTTCAGTGGCCTGTGTATGTGTGTGTGTGTGTGTGTGTGTGCGTGTGTGTGCGCAGTCAATAGCGACTGATTATCGTTGTTTTAAAAAAAAATCACAGCTCGGCTTTGACACGGTGGGATTTTTGTGACTCACCGATGGATCGGGCTCTCTCCCGGACCTCCCGGTGGTTGGAGGCGGAGTGTCTGTAGTTGTCCCGGTAGTGATGGGCGATGGCCATGTCGTCCAGCCTGTAGTGCTGCGGGGGGAGGGGCCCCGGGTGGGGCAGGCCGTTGGGTTGGTAGGCGAGGCCGTTGGACGGGCTGAAGCGCTGGGCGGGGCTCATGGTGCAGGGCCGTTTGCTGGGGTGGACGTCCGGGTGCAGGGCGCCCTCCCGCTCGAAGCCATTTTCTTTGGTTCTGGGCGGAGAGGGAAAAAATATGTTTTAAGTATTTGAGGATTTTCCCTGTCTGTTTTTTTTTTGTCTCACAGTGAGGCGTGATTGGAAAAAAAAAAACGATATGAACTACTCCTCATATTATTTCGCCGTACAAGTAAAAATATTTCACTTTTTTACTTTACAAAGATAACAAAGCTCCTTTTGTAACCCGTTGGAGTGGGAGGAGAAAGAAAATGCAATAAAAGCAGAGGAGCGTAGAGTACGCAGACCCAGTGTGATGTTTTTATCCTTCCTGTTTTGTAAAAAATAACTGATTCCAAATTTGCACATTATCTATTCCTTGCAGAAGCCAAACACGAAGCGTGTCATCACGACAACTGCGCGGCCTCTTTGTGCCACGCAAACGTTTTCAATTCAACCTCGTGCCGCACAAAGGAACCTCCGGCATAAAAGAATGTGGGCTTGTTGTTTTCATTCTCCCCTGGAATCCTGCTGCAACTCTTTCATTGAAAACACGTCCCATTCACACACGTGCACAAGTGAAGATGCTCACACAAATGACACACACACGCACACAGGCGAGCGCACACCTTCACACTCACACAAGTAGCTTCCCGGGGATCAGGTGGATTTTTGTCAGCCTGCTTCCAAAGATTAATGTGACCAGGTGTGTTTGTGTGTGTGTGCATGCCTGCATATGTGCACACATACGTGTGTGTGTGTGTGTGTGTTTTTGTGCGTTCTGGGGTTTGTCGGTTCACAGTTAAATCTCGCCAGCCTCCCCTGACTGTGTGCAGTTTTCCTCCCTCTCCGATGAACAGATTGAACTTCTTAATGAGCTGTTTTTATGGGCTCCTAATGCTCATCCACAGCTCTCCATATGCTCCTTCCTCCCTCCATCCGTCCGTCCGTCTCTCCCTGCCTCCCTCGACTCATCCATCCACCCTCCCCAACACACACACACACACACACACACACACTTATATCCCTCAACAATGCTTGCATCCACAGACGATGCCATCCTACACGCACACATGTGCACCTATACAAAATAATGCACACGTGTCCAATGTGTGTGCACATGTTCGGGGAAACATGTCGTGCGAGGCTCAGGGGGTCCTGTGTCCGAGGGGCAGACTCTGAACCCCATTGTGTGATGGAAAGATAGTTGTGTGTGTCTGTTTTTGTCAAACAATTGTGCTATGCGTTGCCTGACATTGACAAAGGCCCCTGAAGGAATAGATGAAGTGAAAGCAGTATTTTCTTTTCTCTTATTCCGCTGTTGTGTGAAAATATGCTGAATTACACTGAATTTACATTACAGCGCGCCCCTCAGTAAGTTTGCACGCCATGCATTTATTTAAATATGAGAATAAATAGAATACCCTTTCTCCTATTTACGTGGCGCTGGCTTTTTTTCCCCCCGATCTGGTTTCTGCCGACCACCGTATTTCCTCAGGATGCATTGATAGTGCATTGTAGTCTGTAATTAAGGATTCTCATTCAAAGTCCAATACAGTGAAGCCGGGCTGTGATAGGTGGGGAGGCACAGCAGAGGTAAGCAGAAAGCAGAGGTGCTTAGCCAGCCGTATTGGTGTTAGAGCCTCATCTGTATGTGTTATCAGAGGATCTCCCTAGGTACACACACACGCACACGCACACGCATCCAAACACATAGTGACGTGCACATACCTGAAGCACCCTTACACTTTCACACTGCATAGAGATCGTCTGCACACACACACACACACACACACACACACGACCATCCACAGTTTCTCACTGAATACAGATGCCCCCTCTCACACATTTCCCACATGATCACTCCCCTGTGCAGCAGCAAATATGCAGGTTTTACAGAAAAAGTCTGACTGTTTGGGGGGGGGGGGGGGGGGGGGGGGGGGGGGGTGTTATTAATATTGCGTTCAGCATTTTTGTCCCTCAGCAAATATTAAAAAAAAAATAGATTTTCTTCTCCACTGCCTGTATTAAAAAATCCCCCCCCACAGGAATTACTTTTTTTTTATTTAAGTGCACCTTGTGGTCATAGCAAACAAATGCTCAAAAACTTCTTTCCCAGAAGTTTAAAGAAAGAATATTTGCATGGTGGCTCTTTGCATATATACTAGGTTTAATCCCAGTTGTTTTATTGATCAGTTATTTTTAGCTCCATTAATGCTTCCGCCACATTGTGCATTTCTACCATATAATATGTATGTGGGCAGGCACTGAGCCTAACCCAAATGAAGATTGAACTCTAGTGGAAAATCCCATAAGTCCATAGCGGGTCTCCCACCTGTCCGGCGTCCTCCTCTTGCCGTTCTCGTTGACGTCCAGCAGCAGCTCGGACGAGTCCACCGGGGACGTGGTGCTGGTGTCCAGCAGCAGCTGCTCGTGCTGGGCCAGGTACTGGGCCGGGTTCTGCTTGGCCAGCCGGGCGCAGTGCAGCAGCTCCCGCTGGAGCAGCGGCAGGTTGGCCTGGAGAGAGAAACGGCGACTCGTCATTAGTCATGACCCAGAAAACCTTGATCTGTCCGAAAATGAGGAAAACGTGACATCATATTAACTTTAGAAATAAAATGCCATTTATCCTACTTTGATGCTGCGTCCTAATACAGGAAATATGTACGTTTACAAGCTATACTAGCACTACTATTAAGGACCTACTCAATTATACTTCTGTATTTTGCAAAAAATTATTGAAGTGTTATGTCATCAGAAATATAAGATGAATCAAACCGATTCATCTCCCGAACAATGTTAAACGGGCGCTGAACTCATTTTTGAAATATTCTCTATATCTGTTAAAACATAAAAACTTTAGCACCCCCCTTAGAATAAGCAGAAAGTCCAAAACGCACCTAAAATGTGTTTTCTAATAATACATAAATATGTTTTCCACTGTCATTTCATCCCAAATAGACCAATTTGAGGCAACAAGAGATCCATTTCTTTCCCCGTTATCTGCCCCCTGTTTGCTCATTACCGCTGATCCAGGACCACTTCCTGTCATCTCCGGTGCATTAACACTTTTATCCACTTTTTCTTTTTTCCTGTGTAAAGCAACAGCAGCTATTTTTTTTTCTTTTTTTTTTCAATCTCTTTCACATAACGAGGGGGGTCTTTTGCTTTCTTGTGCCGAGGGCCGGGGTCGCGCAGGTACGCCGGCTTCCACTTCAAAGACTTCAGATGGGCTTGCGTTTTTTTTTCTTTTTTTTTTAAGCAAGCGGATGAAAGTGTTGCGTCAGGCCGGTTCAGGGTTATTTTGGCGAGGAGCATCACGGAGGAGCCATCTTTGTCAGTTTTAGGCCTTTGAAGCTTTATTTTGCATTCAATAACATAATCTCTCACTTCCTGTGATTATTTTCTACTTTTCTTATTTATTCCACTTTTGTGATCGTCTCTATGCTTTAAGATTTTACTCAGTCCTTCATCTTTTTTTTTTCTCCACTCTTCTCCCTACCGTGTGATCATTTGGCCTCGTCTTGGCCAACAGCGTACAGAAATAATCCTCACAAAAAAATAAAAAATAAAATCTTAAGCAGTATTTATGTTTCATAATCATAGAAAAAAAAAAATCCCGCTGCAGTAATGGGCGGTGAAAGAAATGCCAAACACTGGCCTTCCCTTTACCTGCCTGAGTTAATGGTCCGTTAATAGTTTATGATTGTAATTACCCTCTTTGGAGAAAAAAAAAAACAAAACGCATAAAATAGATTGCTTTGACCCTGGCGAACTCATCTTTCATTAATTAGAGGTCATCCTAATTGCCAGAGATGTGGGATGCATTAACAAAGAGGCTGGGTCAAGTCACGGGGATGGATCATTTTTCATGTGATCAACTATGGAGAGCAGCAGCGGTAACCAGCGTCTACGGGCATTAAAAGCATTTAAAAATAGTTATAGAATAGAACGGTTATTATTCAGCGGCTGCAGTTAAAAAAAAATCTCCTCACTGTGATTGATTGGGCAAACTTTGGATCTGTCATTTTGTTAAAGGGTGCCAAAAATATCATTTACAATAGTCGTAGTTCGGGACGTGGACGTGGCTTTACTCCGAGATGTCTACATTATCGTCTTCTTCTTCTTATATATGTCATCCTTGTGTGTGGACTCTGGTTTCTCAGCTTTTCTCCATCTCCCGCACGAGCAAAGAAAAACACCACTCCTGACCGGCTGAGAGTGAAGGCAGAGGAGCATTGTGGGAGCCTGTTGTCTCGTGCGGCGGGCCTCGGGCCAGCGCATCGCGTCACTGTGGAGCTGTGTGGTTTATGATTGCCTCCTTCCAGTAAAGAGTCCCGACCAATTTGCGGTTTGGTATTAAGAGAAAGGGGGAAAGGAGTTGAGTGGAGTGGCTGAGGAGGGGGGAGGGGGGGGGGGGGGGGTGCTGCGACGCACCTATAAAAACTCACACAACGCACACCTCTGCTACCATATGGCAGCTGGCATTAAAGGCCCCGCGGTGGGAAGGTGCGGCGGGGGGGGGGGGGGGGGGGGGGTTGGCTCAGTCTCACATTAGCGTAATGAAAAAGTCTGAGCCCTGATGTGCATTGTTGCAGCTGTGCTGCGACGCACCTATAAAAACTCACACAACGCACACCTCTGCTACCATATGGCAGCTGGCATTAAAGGCCCCGCGGTGGGAAGACACTAAAATTAGCTGGGGGGGGGGAGAGAGAGAGAGAAGGAGCTAAGGAGGGGGAGAAAAAAAAAGAAAATGAGTAGCATCTTTGATTCTGCAGCCACCCCCGTGATACACAAACCATCTGGTGAGGAGAGTGAGGAAGGAAGGAGGGAGCGGAGGATGGATGGAGAGGTTCACAGATTCCGGGAATGAGATGCAGAGAAGATGAGCGCGAGGAGGAATGTGGCAGGATAACAGGGACGGACGGAGGGGAGGGAGGAGTTGGCGCGTGCGTGGTCGCCGGGCGCCGGTGGTAATTGTTGCATGTCATCCACACCGGACCTCAGTGGATGATACCAGAGCGTGAATGTCAGTTCACACGTTTACAAATTCACCTGCGCCCACCAACGGCCTGGAAATTGGATTTATTCAGATACAAAGAGAAAAAAAAAACGAGGGTCTGTTTTTTTTTTGTTTTTTTTTATCGCTCAGAGATTATGAGGCGAAGGGAACAACGTGACCGGTGACAAATGGGCTGAGGCAAGGTCACAGGATGCACAGAGAGAGAGAGAGAGAGAGAGAGAGAGAGAGAGAGAGTGTGCGCTCCTTCCGCTGGTCATGTAACAGGCTAATGGCATAAAATGGGAAATAGTTGCTGGAAATGTGGCTCTAGTGGGAGACGAAGAAGAATCGATGACAAAACGAGGCCCAGAGAAAGAGGAAAGAGGGAACGCATGTTGCCTAAAACCACTCTCATAGTGCTCCGGTCCAGCTCATGTTCAGCAAAAATGTAAAAAAATCAAATAGTGCGCAGGAAAATGACAGTCTGGAGTGACACGCCATATTATGCTTTTTTTAATTATAATATTATGATTTAAAGAGAGGCTCCAAAAATATGAGGACAAAGAGGATACATGCATCACATGCATGAAATAAACAGAATCATTTTGTGTTTTTTTCCCACTCTTGATCCATCAGGCAAACGCTTTCTGTATAAAATGTGTATTTACCTTCAGAAAAGGGATGACGAAAGGTCGCAGGGGGAAGTTGGTGGCTTCTTGGAGCTTGGAGTGAAATTCTTCAATGGTTAGCGTGGAATTCTAGAGAGAGAGAGAGAGAGAGAGAGAGGGCGAGAGAGAGAACCCATGAGTCCATGTGGAAGGCATTAAGCGATGATATTACTCATTGGGAGCTAAGCTGTGTGCTGGCCTGGCAGTGGATGTTTGAGCCTGGTGTTAATATGAAGCACATGTGCAAGGCCACTGAGCAAAGACACATCTCCTCCAATTAGCAACACAAACACAAAAAGTCCACGAGTCACATCAGCAAACTGCTACGGTCGTATGAACTCTTTCTGAACACCGGCATATATATATATATATATATATACGTCCTTTTTTTTTTTCTTGTGGGTTTTTTTTCCCACATACTAGAGACATGGCGGATTATTTCATTTTTTGTCAAATTAAGTTAAATATCGTGTATTTCATGTGCATGCTTTGCGTTGTGTACATTCGCATACGTGGCATTTTTATCCTTATATAGGTGTATAAAAGCTTGTAGTGGGCACATGGCGATGGTAAAGTAGACGTTTTTTATTTTTTATTTTTTTTGTGCTTGTATTCAAACCTTGGTTATACGTTTTGGTTTTGTCTAATCAAAGTCTGATCTCTTTATTTCATTTTATTGCTCAAAGTCAGATAATTTATAAAGGCTGACAAGTCAGCGGTGACACATATTTAAAAAAAAATCTTTTGAAGACGCAGAGAAATAAAATAGTGCAAGGCCACTGAGCAAAGACACATCTCCTCCAATTAGCAACACAAACACAAAAAGTCCACGAGTCACATCAGCAAACTGCTACGGTCGTATGAACTCTTTCTGAACACCGGCATATATATATATATATATATATACGTCCTTTTTTTTTTTCTTGTGGGTTTTTTTTCCCACATACTAGAGACATGGCGGATTATTTCATTTTTTGTCAAATTAAGTTAAATATCGTGTATTTCATGTGCATGCTTTCCGTTGTGTACATTCGCATACATGGCATTTTTATCCTTATATAGGTGTATAAAAGCTTGTAGTGGGCACATGGCGATGGTGAAGTAGACGTTTTTTTTTGTGCTTGTATTCAAACCTTGGTTATACGTTTTGGTTTTGTCTAATCAAAGTCTGATCTCTTTATTTCATTGTATTGCTCAAAGTCAGACTATTTATAAAGGCTGACAAGTCAGCGGTGACACATATTTAAAAAAAAATCAACAAGAAGTCTTTTGAAGACGCAGAGAAATAAAATACAATAACAAAAAGGTAGAAAGAGGTGAGCGTGCACACGAGACAAGAATGGGCTATATAACAAAAACAAAACCACAAAGAAAGGAAAAAAAGAATCAAGCGAGACGGGGAACAGAAAAAAAAACAAAAAAAAAAAAACTGCAGATATTATTTTTCCTCCCCACACTCTCAGCTTTATTTCCCAGACCTGAATTTTGTTACGTTCAGTCTTACATCTGTTCGCACAGATTGCGTCGGGGCTGTTTCCTGACAGCTAGTGAAACCTCCCGAGTCTCTCTCTCTCTATCTCGCCCTCTCTCTCTCTCTCCCTCTCTCCCTCTCTCTGCAGCAAACAAGCAGCTAATTAACAGTGTCACTCTTTTCGATGAGGCGGGGGGGGGGGGGGGCAGCCAGACAGGCAGACTGAAAGAGAGAGAGAGATATTGGGGGCGAGGGAGGGGTGTGCAAACCAAAAGGACTCAGGAGAGACAGTGAGAAAAATAAACATGGCAAAGCCAAAAGGAGGCTATGCTCTGTGTGGCTAATTAAAAAATCTTCCTCCTCCTCCTCCTCCTCCTCCTCCTCACTGTTTCCGTATTCCCCTGTTCGTCACGCTTGGATATTTCCTCTGATGGTAAATATTTTGATTTCCGCACATGTCTTTTTAAACCCAACGCTCTCTGAGACGGACGTGTTTGCGTCAAAGCTCTGTTTGATAAATGCAACTTGTTGATGTTGCATTTGATTTTTTTTTTTTTTTCAAATGACGAAATCTCTGGTGATGAAAACGAGTGGTGGGGAAAATATTTGAAGAAGAATATTGGAGTTGTTCTTTGAATGGAGCCAGCAGACGGATTGTAGTTTTGAAAATCACACCTGCAGCACATTAATGTGTTTATCCCTCTTATAGCTTCAATTATCATTTCATTGTAATTACCTCTTTTTATTAACGGACTAAATATTTAAATACATCTTAATATTTCAGCTGGCTGAGTCATGTTATCAGGCACCTGCCACAGCCTCCCTCTTTATAAATAAGAAGCGTAATCCTTATGGCCCCGTGGTTTTCCGCGTTGAGTTTTTATTTTAAATAAATACAAAATGGAATTCAATCCGGAGCGAATCAGGCGTTGTTGTCGTCAGCGGCGTGCTCTCCGTGTGTTTTGTCAGGCATTGTGTTACCCTGAAGAAAGTGCTAATGGATTTAAAGATTAAAAAAAAATAAATCTCTCCAGGTGTTTATTTTACATTTAGGCCGGAAGGACCAGATGTGTGAGGCTTCTCGCATAAGAATAAAAAAAAACAAAAAAAAATCCTTTCAGACGAAGCCCTGGTGGTTTCCAGCATCAGCACCAAGTATTAAAAAAAAAAAGAA